>CAUYTI010087554.1:0-12201 GCA_963575145.1 Galago senegalensis | reverse complement strand
ACTAATTTATACCTTTTATATGAAAGCTATAACCAAATAGCCTAAGAATGTGGGAAGGGGGGAGGGAGAAGGGAGGGGGAAAGGGTGGAGGGAGGGGGCTTGGAGGGATCACTTCTGAGGTTTGTCTTATAGGGGTACAGGTGAATCTTTCTAAGAGTTGAATGTGAACGTTTTAAAGCAGTAACTGAGAAAATGACATGAAGGCTGTGTTGACCAGTTTGACGGAAGTATTTCAGATTGCATGTGAAAACCCCACACTGTACCCCAGAAGAGCATTAATGTACATAGTTACCATTCAATAAAAAAAAAAAAAGAAAAAAAAAGAAATAGACTAAGGCGACATTAAACTCTGAATAAGGAGGATTTTGAAAGAAGGTATAAGTTGTCCCATTTGAAGCCTATGGTCAGTGACATGTGCTTATGGATTGAGTAGTGGGTGACCGTATCTAGAAGACTGAGTATAATTTAATATATTTTAAGAAATTTTAATTTTGTCCATTATAATTGACATTTTTTTTGTAGTTACAGCTACCATTACTTTGGAACATGAACTCTTCATGCAGAAATATTAAATGTTTCCTAAACACATGCTGCTTTCTATCAAATATTTACTTTGGACACTCCTATTTTTATAAGCTAAAAAATAATTTTGGATCAGTTTTAGATTTACAGAAATATTGGGAGGTACAAGGAATTCTCAGATAACCTGTACCCAATTTTTCATATGTTACCATCTTACATTAGTATTGTGATCTTCTTATAATTAATGAACCAGTATTTATACTTTAGTACTAACTAAAGTTCATACTTTATTCAGAATTCCTTAGTTTTTAACACAATGTCTTTTTTTTTTTGTTGTGTGATCCCATCCAGGATACCACATTGCATTTATCTGTCTTGTCTCTAAGCTCTTCTTGTATATGACAGTTTTTCATATTTGCCTTGTTTTTCATGAATTTCACAATTCTGAGGAGCACTGGTCAGGTGTTTTGTAGAGTGTTCCTCACTGAGATAGTAACACCTTTGCTTTCTTATGATTCAATGAATATAGCAACTTTGTTTCATGCACCAAATTATTAAAACTGTTGTCCATTTGGTCTAGCATTCCCATTACTGGGTATATATCCAAAAGAAAAACAGTCATTTTATAAAAAAGACAACTGCACTCAGATGTTTATAAGAGCACAATTCACAATTGCAAAGACATGAAAACAACCCAAGGGCCCACCAACACATGAATAGATTAATAAAATTTGGCATATGCATGCCGTGGAGTATTACTCAGCCCAAAAAGTGGTGATCTATTATCTTTTATGGCAAACTGTGTGGAATTGGAAATCCTTTTTCTAAGTAAAATATCATGAGAATGGGAAACAAACACTGGTGCTCAATACTTAAGTGCACATATAGAAGTAAATCTCAATGAAAATCAATATGGGTGAGGGGGGATGTGGGTGTGGGTAAATTCACACTTATTGGGTCAGTACACACTATCTGGGTGAAAGGCACACTTATAACTTTGACTTGATCTATATAAAAACAAAGTATGTAAACAAAACATGTATTCCTCCTAATAGTCTGAAATTTAAAAAAAGGTTATATGAATTGCTAAATATTAGTTTAAGAATACATTTTGTTAAAGAGCACGAAATCCTTTGTATGTAGGTCAACATGATTTTGTTTCAAGTTGATGACAGAAAATTGTGGTATACTAGACATGGCATGGGGCTAAACCAAGAGTTTAAAACATTTTCCTGAAAAGTCAGCATTGACAGCTATAAATCAAGTTGGTAGCATGCACCCTTGATATGATGAGATGAAAATGGCACTTTACTTATGTGATCTTTATCCCTATAACACATAATCCCAGGTGTATCATGAAACAAATATTAGACAAATTTTTTAGCCACCCAGATGATGTTACATAACTGCTCAAAAAGTTTCAGATTTTGGAGCATTTTGGGTTTCAAATTTTCAGATTAGAGATGGTCATCCTGTATTAACAGAAAAGGAGGTCATTTAGACATTTAGGCTTGTCTTTGACTAAGCAGAGACATTTCAAGGAAAATTCTATTTGTGAACAATGAGAATGCATGTGTACGTGAAGATGAGAAGGTAAATGGATATAACACTGTCTAGAAAAGATTAAAGTCCTTAGCTTAATTAAGTGCTTTGGGCTAAAGATATTTTTCAATTGAACATGAGATAATATATTCATCACTATGGTTGCTCTATACATGTGTTATTTTATTTATTGTTCTTCATTATTTACCAAATTGTTTTTAGAACTAGATTACACAATGGTTATGAAGGGAAACAAGCAGAGGATGGTAGAAAATGTGGACATGTAAGTCAAAGGAAAAAAGTAGCGTATATGTGAGAGGAGTGAGTCTAATGGAGACCATCAGAGGACAGTAGTTAATAGGATTTTATAGGATTGGGAATTTTTGTTAAAAAATAAACTTTAGATGCTCTTCTCAAGGAAAGTAACTATGTGAGATGATGAGTATGTTAATTTCCTTCACTGTAGTAACTATTTAACTATCTGTATGTATCCCATAACATCGTGATGTAAACCTCAATCGTACATAATAAAATTCATGTACAAAATATAAAGCTAGATTAACAGTGAAGATAGTTTCTCTGCCAACCATCATTTTCTGATCATTATCTCCTTATGAAAGATTATTTTTCATCTGTTTTAAATGGAGTATCTCAATGTGATAAGCTTCCCGCTAGAAGAGAAAAGGGACCTATACAGAAGCAGAAACTTATTTTCTTTGATGCTATTACTACTTAGGGGTCCCTCCAAGAAAATTACACTCTCCAAATTCTCTGGTTATTTTTTTCAGTTCATAGCAATAAGACTCTAAGTAGAGCATAGCAACAGAAGATGATTGACATATGTTTGATCATTGTTTATGAAATTTAACCTATAGTAGAGTATTCAATAATTTGTAATCAAATATTTAATCATGTCATAAATTAAATCTGAAGTAGAAATTTTTTCAAAGTCATAGAATCCATTTCTCTGAAATATATCTACCCTCCTCCCCTTACCTTAGGAAATTGGCAGTATTTTAGTAGCTTTGTATTTAATACATTTAAGAGAAAAATATATTAAATCTTCACAAATACTTTGTAAGATTCATAGGATTTTTTTTCAGATTAATATGAGGGTACAAATAATTAGGTTACAATGTTTGCACTTGTAAGGTAAAATCCCTGTTGTAATTGTATTCCCCACACAGCACGTGTGCCATATACCCTTATATTATGCCTATTAGAAGGGAGCAGACTGATCCCTCCTCCTGCCCCTCCTCCCCCTTCCCCCAACCAGAATTGAATTGAGTTTTTCTCTTGAGTGGGTATGTATTCATTTGTCTACTGGCTTCATATTAGTATTGAGTAAATTGGACACTTGCTTTTCTGTTCTTGTGATACTTTACTGAGAAGAATGTGTTTCAAGTCCATCCAGGTTAATACAAAATGTGTAAAGTCTTCATCTTGTTTTATGGCTGAATAGTATTCTATGGTATACATATACCACAGTTTATTAATCCATTACTGAGTTGATTATCACCTGGATTATTTTACACAGCTTACTTTGATTTCTAAATGATACCTATGAATATAACAAATCAGGGAATACTAAGTTTAAAAGAATCAGTTCCAAATAAAATCCTTGGGTATAAGGAGGATATCAAATTTCTTTTTAGGAGATCAGCTTTAATGGAGACATATTTTACTTTGCATATAGTACCTACATTTCAGAATGTGGGGAAATTGGAGTTTCTGACAATAGGCTAACACTTTCTAATCCTGTGTATTGAAATAAATGTGATCATGTATTATAGATCATTATACAAATATTATGTTTGTATTTAAAACATATATTGTAGATCATTATACAAAGTAACAATATTACTTTAATATTTTTCCATCTGCATCAGAGTAAAGCAAATAAGATCTTCAGGATTATTACTAGCTACCTAAACATGGATTACACCATTTGTCAGTCCTTTCTTTCTCTTATTCCTTACCGTTCTAGAAAATTGATCTTCTCATATGATGCTCTCCCCCATTGTTTTGTGGTTTCCCTTAAGTATTAATTGCAAAATAATTAAAAACACTTATTTAGCAACTAATTTAAGTCAAGTACCAAATTTAAAAAATGACCATAAAGAACAAAATTTACTTGTAGCAAGAAAACTTTTAACAGAGGATCTTTTCATTTATTTCAGTATATTCCTTATCGTAATCAAATCATCTCTTGCTTTGCTGTTTCTGCAGTACTCTGAAAATTAAGCTTCTCTACTTACTTTATGTTGCGTTTCATAACAACTGAAGAAGCACTGAAAAAAGGAAAAATAGGAAGGAAGGAAAGCAAGTACAACTTTAGATATTCTGCCAGGTGTGTGGCATTTCATTCAAATATACATGTGAAGGGGATGTTTTGTAAAACAAAAATTGCACAAAGCATATTTTCTTTTTCTGTTTTTTTTTTACAAAGCATATTTTCAGTTTGTTTAAAGAAGAACCCATAAAGGAAGCTTTATTCTAAGATAAACATGAAAAAATGCACATATCAGTACCAAAGTGGCATCAGGGCAGGGAGATATCAGCTTCAGTAATGGAGAGATGTCGAAGGGAAGGATTGCTCTATTACCATGATGGGTTCCTAGCATATTACAAATTGAAGATTGTTCTTTCCTGCCACTGAGATAAGCAACTCTTTCTCATTTCCATAGTGAAATGTTGGAAAGAGACAAGGATCAGATGAAAACAAAAAATTAGTAGAAAGTATTTTTCTAACATGAATCTCCAGGAAAACAGATAATGTAGTGCCAATTTACAGCTTAAATATGAGGTGAAATAAATGCCCTCTTTCCACAATTCCTTCTCATTCTAGTGTTCAGAATTAGATAGATTATAATAAAAATTCTCTACCCCTTTGGATATAAGGAGTATATTTTGATTCTTTTTTTAAAAAAATTGGAACCAGAAAACTTAATAGATTCATGCTTTTGGCATGGAATAAAAAATGTGTTGACCTGGGATGTCAATTCAGTTAGAAGAAAGTGGAGTGTATTGAAACCTGCAGAGCCCAGCTTTTGATTTCTGACCAACTAACTCTTACAGTAACTCTGCAATTTTAGGCATAATACTTAAACTCTTTGAGTGTAGATCTCCTGATTAGTAAACTAGAAATAATAACACTGATGTCACAAATAAGATGATATGTAAAAAGAATCTAGAACAGTGTCTTGGGCATAAAAAGTACTTGCAAAATGTTGGTCTCCTTTCCTTCCCACCAGTCTATGCTAACCTATGTAGCTAATGCTTGACTTTTCCTTGAAATAATTGTATTATTTAACTACTTAAATAATTATTTCCTATAAATAATTAAACTGGAACAAAATGACCTTTTAATTTATTTAATTTTTTTATTCTTAATTTCAAATTAATATGAGGGTACAGATTTTTAAATTATATTGTTTTTAATTCAAAGGTAAAGTTTAAGTTGTAGTTGTACCCTTTACCCAGTGGCTCTGTTAAACACTATCACATTTGTGCACATTAGGTGAGATCCCATCAATTTCCTTCCCTCCTCCTGGCAATCACCCTCCCTCTCCCTCCTACCTCTTACATCCCCCCTCTTCTTCCCTCCCTCTTACTAAACATTATTTGTGTTTTATCATTTATGTTAGCATGTAGTTGTTTATATACTGGTTTTACATTAGTATTGAGTTCATTAGATTTTTTTTTCCATTCTTGAGATACTTTACTAAGAAGAATGTGTTTCAACTCCATCCAGGTAAGCATAAAAATATAAATTCTCTATTTTTTCTTATGGCTGGATAGTACTCCATGGCATACATATGCCACAGTTTGTTAATCCATTTATGGGTTGATGGGCACTTGTGTTGCTTCTTTAACTTGGCAACTGTGAATTGAGTTACAGTAAAAACTCTGGTGCAAATGCCTTTGTGGTAAAATTATTTTTGCTCTTATGGATAGATACCTACTAATGGAAATGAGGGATAAAATGAAAAGTCAACTTTTAGTTGTTTAAGATTCTCTATTCTTCTTTTCATAAAAGTTGAATTAGTTTGCAATACCACCGGCAGTGTTCCCTTCTCTCCACATCCATGCCAGCATCTGTAGATTTGGGATTTCATGATGGAGGCTAATCTCACCAGAGTTAAGTGACACCCTAAAGTGGTTTTGATTTGCATTTCTCTGATGATTAGAGATGATAAGCACTTTTTCATTTGTTTGTTGACCATTTGTCTGTTATCTTCAGAGAAGTTTCTGTTCAAGTCTCTTATCCAATTGTAAATGGGGTTGTTTGTACTCATTGACTAATTTGAGTTCTCTATAGATTCTAGTTATCAGATACACAATATCGTAAAATTTTCTCCCATTCCTAAGTTTATCTGTCTGCTTTAGTTGTGGTACTCTTAGCTCTGTAGCAGCTTTCTAGCTTGATCAAATGCCATTTATTTATTTTTGGCAATCCTGCAATTGCCAGGGGTTCTTCATAAAATATTTCCCAGGCCAATATCTTCAAGCATTTTCCCCATACTCTCTTTTAGAGTTTTTATTGTTCATGTGTTATACTTAAATATTTTATCCAATTAGAGTCAATTTTTGTCAATGTCAAGAGGTCCAGTTTTAGTCTTCCCTGTGTGGCTAACTAGTTCTCCCAGCACCATTTAATAAATGGGGATTATTTCCCCAGTTATGTTTTTGTTTGGTTTTATAAAAGATCAAATGAGGATATGTGACTGAGTTCATCTCTAGATTCTCTATTCTATCCCATAGGTCTATATCTCAATTTTGTGCAAGTGCCGTGCTGTTTTGATCACTATAAATTTGTAAGATAATCTTATAATTTTAAGTCTAGTAATTTGATGCCTCTAGATTTGTTTTTATTTCTAAACATTGTTTTGGCTGTTCAGACTTTTTTTTTCTGGTTCCATATAAAATGAAGTGGTATTTTTTCAAGTTCTTCAGAATATGAAATTGGTTATATGATGGGAATTGTATTAAATTTGTAGATTGCTTTGAATAGTATGGACAATTTTAAAATGTTGATTCTTCCCAGCCTTGAGCATGGTATGATCTTCCATTTGTTAACTTCTCCTCTTATTTCTTTTCTCATGGTTTCGTAGTTCTTTTTATATAGATCTTTCACATTCTTTGTTAGATATATTCCCTGGTATTTAATATTCTTTGGGGCTGCTGTAAAAAATATAGTGTTTTTTATTTTATTCTCAACTTGATTTTTATTGGCATATATGAAGGCTACTGATTGGTGTGCATTGATTTTGTATCCCAAGAAGTTGCTATATTCTTTGATCACTTCTAAGAGTTTTCTAGTTGCATACCTTGGGTTTTCCAGATATCATGTTATCTGAAAAGAATGAGAGTTTTACCTCATCTGTTCCCATTTGAATACCCTTGATCTCCTTGTCTTGTCTGATTGCAAAGGCTAGGACTGCCAGCACTATGCACTTTAACTACGTTAAAGCACTGTTCTAGCTGTGGCAACAGTGGGCATCCTTGTCTAGTTCCCATTCTGAGTGGGAATGGTTTCACTTTTACTTCATTCAATGAGATATTGGCTGTGGGTTTGTTATAAATGACCTCTATCAGTTTAAGAAATGTCCCAATAAAGCCTATTTTCTGAAGCATTCTTATAAAACAAGGATGCTGGCTATTACCTAGCCTTGGCTGCATCAATTGAAAGAATCATATGGTCTTTATTTTT
This sequence comes from Galago senegalensis, assembly GCA_963575145.1. Lineage (NCBI taxonomy): Eukaryota > Metazoa > Chordata > Mammalia > Primates > Galagidae > Galago > Galago senegalensis. The sequence goes on along the minus strand of CAUYTI010087554.1, from coordinate 4,424 downwards.
TATTTTATTTATGTGGTGAATTACATTTATGGGGTTATATATGTTGAATCAACCTTGTATCTCTGGGATTAAACCTACTTGATCATGATATATAACTTTTTTTTTTTTTTGAGACAGACTCTCACTTTTTCACCCTTGGTAGAATGTTGTGGTGTTATAGCTCACATCAACCTCAAACTCTAGGGCTCAAGTGATTCTCATGCCTTAGCCTCCCGAGTAGCTAGGACTACAGATGCCTGCCTCACGGCCCAGCTATTTGTAGAGATGAAGTCTTGCTTTGGCTCAGGCTGGTATTGAACCTGTGAGCTCAGGCAATCCACCTGTCTTGGCCTCCTCGAGTGCTGGGATTACAGGTGTGAGCCACCATGCTTAGCCTATGATGTATAACTTTTAAAATGTTTATCTTTGTTCTGTTTACTAAGATTTTATTAAATATTCATTAATTATGTTGGCCTATATATTTGTTTTTTGATGGGTCATTTCCTGGTTTGGAGATCAGGATGATATTTGCTTCATAGAATATGTTGGGCAAGATCCCGTCCTTCTCTATGTTTTAGAATAAGTTATGCAATATAGGTTGTAGTTCCTCTTTGAAGGTTTGGTAGAATTCTGATGTTAAACCACATGGGCCAAGGATTTTCTTGTTTGGAAGATTTTGTATTGTTTAATGCTATTTCAGTGCTTGATATAAATTATTCAAAATTTCTAAATGTAATTAATTTGAAAATGATATTTTCCTTGATCAAGATAATTTTAGTGATGTTTTATATAAATTATTAAGGCAACCAAAGCTGATAATATTTTAATAAACATCATTAACAGAAACATAATTTATAAATGAAAAAATTTCAACAGTATATCTAGGGTAAATTAATAATATTGCCAGGGTTCTATTACCTTCATTTTAGCCATTTGTTGACTGAATGACTCCCACAAACCCAAGATAATGATTATTGGCAAAGGTGGAAATGAACAGAAGTCTTTCTTCTTTATATTTGGTTCATTAAATTTGTCATTGGCAAGCAAATTCACAGAGCTTGTGTGACTTCTTTTGAAAAGAAGAGTACAGGGGGCAGAGCCAAGATGGAGGACTGTAGCCAGCTTTTTACAGAAGCTCCCGTCCAGAAGGAGGCTGAAAGGACAGAAGCTTAGCAAATTGGCTGATGGTTTGGAGCAGAGACAAGAGAGAAGATTGAAGAGTGCACTTCAACCTTCCTGAGGCGAGCTGAGACCCCAGAAATACAACCATAAGGTACAAAATTCACCACCAAGCGGACGGGAGTCCCCTCCCCCACAACAAGGGCTCGCAGTATACTCCATGCAAAAAAGCGAGCAGAGTTCAATCTTCCTCTCACTCTATTCCACGGGAAAGACCCCCTAAAAACTGGACCTCCTACCCATGCTGGCATGCCACGGCACCCTCCGGCCAGACATAAAACTGTAAAACTGTATAAATCTGTATGTATTCCCCGCCTGTAAAACTGAACTCCGAGGAGTCCCCACCCACCCACTCCGAGATCTGGAGGTTTATTACCTATGGAGTTCTGATTCTTGGGCATCTCCTTGAGAGAAGTGGTGGGGGAAAGGGCTGGTGCTGTTCTGTGCTGACTGTGGTGTGGGCGTGAGAAGAGGAGAGTCAGCTCAGGGGATGCCACTGCAGAAATGAACATTCAGATCAGTAGCCACAGGCAGGGCACACATAACTTTCTTGGGTGGAGTGCCTGCCCTCAGGGGGCTAATTCAGCTGAGACAAAGGCAGTGGGCGGGCAGAGGCTAGAACTGACTCCTGAGTTTAAAGCCGAATGCAACCTCTGACTTACAGAGAAATCTAGCCGCACAGAAGCCTAATTTAAACAGGCAAGGCCCCCCGGCTGAACTCAGAGTTCTGGCTGATTGTGACAGGTAAACCCCAGGAGCAGTGGCCTACTGGAGTAAATAGGGCCACAGACCTGGGGGATTACGAGTGACTGGGTGCAAGGTGGGGAAGGAGGTATTAACCTTCCCAAACTAACCCATTTGCTAGGTGGGTCCCTTTGCCCTCGCAGAGCACTGGAGCAAGTTATATCTGAACTGCAAGCAGTCCCCTCTTATCTAGCTCCCAGCGACATTTGAACTCTTACACCTGAAACGGGTGCTGACTAGGACAACTGATTTGGTCCCCTCAAACCTGGTAGACCACCCAAGGACTATTCAAAGGGGCACCCCAGGCATATGGTTGAGGCAAGGTTTGAACTATATAAAACTGTATATATTCCCCTCCTGCAACATTGAACTCTGAGGAGTCCCCACCCACTCACTCCAAGATTTGGAGAGAAATCTAACCAGACAAAAGCCTAATTTTAAACACACAAGGCCCCCCTGCCAAACTCAGATTTCTGGCTGATTTTGCCAGGTAAAACCCAGGAGCAGTGGCCTACTGGAGTGAATAGGGTCACGGACCTGGGGGACCACGAGTGACTGGGTGTAAGGTAGGGAAGGAGGTATTAACCTTTCAGACTAACCCAGTTGCCAAGTGGGTCCCTTTGCCCTCATGGAGCCAGGCAGGCCCCAAAACTGCTTGCTAGAGTCTCACGCTTCACCGGCAGCAGGCTCCTGCTCTGGGCAGAACCAGTACCGCTTGCTAGGGCTGCAGGTGTGCTGCAGGCATCCCGCAGGAAGAGGCAGAGAAATTCTCCAATCTAGGTAGACCCAAAACAGCTTGCGAGAGACACACACAACCCACAGGGGCCATGGGAGGTGTTCCCCGCTCCTGGCTCCCAAGCTGGGCGGGCCTAGAATGGCTTGCTAGAGCCACACATGTGCTGCAGGTGGTGGTAGAGGGGTCTACCACTCTTGGAGGGCCCAGAACTATTTGCTAGAGCCACATACATCCCTCGGAAAGAGGTGGAGGAGTCACCTGCTCCGGGCTTCCACACTGAGAGGGCACAGATCAGCTTGCTAGTGCTGCACGCACTCAATGGGTGATGGTGGAGTAGTCCCCTGCTTCCCCCCAGCTACTCTGATGGGGCTGAACTAGGACTGATCTGGTTGCTCGTGTACCCTGCACTACCGTTGCCATTCCCCTACACTCTGGCTGCTCTAGGGTGCTGAATTAGGACTGATCTAGCCACTACAGTACCCCTGTTCCACCCAGAGGGGCTGAACCAGGACTGAACTGGCTGCTGCCAGTTTCCAACCCCCCAGTTGCCCGGCAGGCTGAATAAGGTCTAAGGTCACGCACACTTCTGTGCAGCTGCTGCTGTGCCTCTGCACCCCAGCTGTTGCAGCACCCGAGAACTGGGTGAAGACAACAGACACGCTCTGCCTGTCTCTCTGGGCAACCAGAAGAAGCCATCAACTGAATGGTTCTGATAAGGCCTCCAAACAAGTTAAACTCAGCATGGGGTGGAACCAGTGGAAAAACTCTGGCAACTCAAATAACCAGAGTAGATCAACTCCTCCAAGGAAAAATAGGGAAGACACAATTGAAGACCCCATCCAGAAGCAAATGGCTGGGATGTCAGAAATTGAGTTCAGAGTGTGGATACCAAATAAGATTAACAGAGTGGAAGAAATGAAGGAATTAGAAGCTCAAGAATTTATTCAAAAGATTTCTCAAGAAATTATTCAAAAGGTATCTCAAGAAGTTATTCAAAAGATGACTCAAGAACTCAATGATTTCAAAGATAAAATGATCAAAGATTTTGAAATACTGAGACAAGAGGTTGCAGCCCTCAAGGATCTGAAAGACACAGTGGAATCCCTCCGTAACAGAGTCCAACAGGCAGAAGAAAAGATCTCTGATACTGACGACAAAGCTTTTGAAGAAGCCCAGGAGTGCAGAGATCAAAAGAAATGGAGAGCAAAAACAGATCTCATTCTCAGAGAACTCTTGGATAATTCGAAGAAAACTAATATTCGCCTTATAGGAATCCCTGAAAGTGATGAAGTTGCTTCACAAGACACAGAGGCTCTTCTTCATGAAATTATGAAAGAGAACTTTCCAGACATGCCAAGAGATTCTGAAATTCAGATAGCAGATAGTTTCAGAACTCCAGCACTACTCAACCCGAACAAGACATCCCCCAGACACACAATAATTAACTTCACTAAAGTTAAGATGAAAGACAAAATTTTGAAAGCCATTAGACATAAGAAATCCATAACCTACAAGGGGAAGAGTATTAGGATGACTGCAGATCTCTTGGCTGAAACCTTTCAGGCTAGAAGAGGATGGTGATCAACTTTTAATCTCCTAGAAAAAATAACTTTCAACCCAGGATACTGTATCCGGCCAAACTGAATTTTATCTATGATGGAGAAATTAAATACTTTAACAACATTCACATGTTGAAGAAATTTGCCATAACTAGACCAGCTCTCTAGGATATTCTCAAACCTATACTCTATAATGACCAGTGCAATCCTCCACCACTAAAGTAAAC
>CAUYTI010087553.1:0-23144 GCA_963575145.1 Galago senegalensis | reverse complement strand
GGGTGGCGCCTGTGGCTCAGTGAGTAGGGTGCCAGCCCCATATACTAAGGGTGGTGGGTTCAAACCCAGCCCTGGCCAAACTGCAACAAAAAAAATAGCTGGGCATTGTGGTGGGCACCTGTAAGCCCAGCTACTCAGAAGGCTGAGGCAAGAGAATCGCCTAAGCCTAAGAGCTGGAGGTTGCTGTGAGCTATGACACCACAGTACTCTACTGAGGGCGACAAAGTGAGACTCTGTCTCTTAAAAAAAAAAAAATAAATAAATAAGTAAATATATCCATAAGAAAATTTGTCAATAAAAATAAGGATGAGATAATAAAAACAATTCTGGACTATTAAATTTAGTCCTAGTCTTGGTTCTTTCAGGCTATGTTGCTTTAGACAGGCTTTTAACCACTGTGATCTTAATTCTTCTTATCACTATGAGGTGACTGTACTAGGTACCAAGAATATGGCTTGTGGCCCAATTGAGCCTGGGATGTAGCCTGAAAAAAAGATTAAAACTTTATTGGTACTGAACACAAATAAGAATTTATAAAGCATGTATAATGTATAAAGAATGTCAATAAAATAAACCCATGACCAAACATGACATACACTACCACCACAGTCCGTTGACTTCCCATGCAGCCTCCCCCTTCCCTCTCTCCTCACTCTGTCTAATCCACTGTCCCTCCTTCCACAGGAAACTGATCCTGAATCTTGCTGTTTACTACTATTCTCATGTTTTCTGTTGATTATCTACTAGGTATTTATACTTCTAAATAATTTATTATTTGGTTTTGCTGATTTCTGAATTATATCAATGGAACCATCTTGTAAGAATTTTCCTGAAACTTCCTTCAGTTAAAATTATATTCACAAAATTTGACCACCCTGTAGTTATAATTCACATATTTTCATTACGATTTTATGTTACAAACCCTGGTAACTAATTTTTGCTATGTTTATTGGCCATTTGAAAATTCTCTTAGCAAAGTGACTAATCAAGTCTTTTGGATATTTTTCTTTTACATTGGTTAATTTTTCTCAAAGATTAGTTGGAGAATTCTTTACATCTGGGTAGTAATCTGTTATCAGTTGTAGGTTTTGACATTAGTTTCTGGCAATGGTAACTTTTTTTCACTCTTCAGACTTTTAAGGCATTTTCAAAACAGAATTTCTTCACATTAATGTGTATAAATTTTTAATCTTTTAAGATTTGCATATTTATATTTAACATACAAAAATTCTTCTCCTATCCCAAGGTCATAAAGATATTCTTTAATACCATCTTGTAAAAGTACTATAGTATTGTCTTTTACAATTAAGGTTTTAATTCACTATGAATTGATTTTGTGTTTGACATTAAATAGGGATCCAATTTAATTTTTTCTATCTGTGATGGGGAAAGTTACGGTCCACTAAAGATGTTCACATTCTAATCCCCAATACTGGTGAATATGTTATTTTGCTTGACAAGGAGGAATTAAAATTTGATGAAATGAAAAAAAAAATAGAAGTTTGAAATGAAATCTACTTATCTACTGACTTGAAAATAAAATGCATCCTGAATTATCTATGTGGATCTACTGTAATCACAAGGATGCTTTACAGTAGAAGAGGGACATAGACAAAGGAGAGTCAGAGAGAGATGTTACACTATGGACCTGAAGACGGAGAAGGAGCCATGAGCCAAAAGCACACAGAGTGCCTCCAGAGCTGTCAAAAGCAGGGAGATGGATTACCCGCTAGACGCAGCCCTGCTGACATCTTGATTTTAGCTCAAGGAAACCTGTTACTGGACTTCTGACCCCCACAACACCAGACAATAAATTTGTGCTGTTTTATGCCACTAAGTCCATGACACTTTGTTGTAGTAGCAAAGAAAACTAATATATTATATAAATAACCACTACCTAGCACAATTTAATAATCTCTCCAATGATTAACAAAGATATGCCAAAAAGCTTTGGTTTTGCCCTCTTTACTTAGTTCCCAGGCAGATTCGGCAATTGCCTAAAGTACAGTAACTCAGAAATAAGTACTAGTATCCAGTGAAACAAGACTTCCAAATTTGTTTTTCTTATTTGGTCTTTAGCTCTTCCGTACAAATTTTGAAACATCTTACCCATTCATTACACAGACATACACACATGATGTCATTTTGGCATGTTCATTAGATTAACTGAATTGCATTAATCTAGCAGTCACTTTGAGGAGAGATGGTATCTTTAAAATAGTCTCTAAATCCATAAACATGCGACATTTGTCCATTTATTTAGGAGTCCTGACTGCTGTTTACATTTTATTTTCTTCATGAAAATCTCTTTTTAACTGACACATAATGATTGTACATCTTCCTACATGCACATGATGTATAAGAATGAAATCAAGGTGGTTAGCAGCCTCATCACCTTGGACACCTACGCTTCTGGGTATTAAGAATATTCCAGATCTTCTCTTGTAGCTATTGTGAAATACCCAGTAAATTATTAACTGTAGTCACTCTACTGTGCTATTGAACACTAGAATTTATTCTATCTAACTATATTCCTGCACCCATTAAAAGACTTTCCTCTTTTCTTTCCTCTCCCCTACCCTTGGCAGACTCTGATAACCACCATTCTGTGCTGTATGTCCAGAAGATCAAAAATTTTTTTGGCTCTCACACGTGAGTCACAACACGCCATACTGGCTTTTCTGTGCACCTGGCTGATTTCACTTAACATAAATGTCCTCTAGTTCTATCCTTGTTGCTGTAAATGATAAAATTTCATTATTTTTTGTGGCTGAATAGTATTCCATTGGGCATACGTCGCAGGTCACTATTAAAGTTGTGAGTCAGTCACTTCCAAGAAAGACAGCTGACAGCAGCCTTTCTGATTCACCCGTGCAAATTTCAACTTGCTGCGCTTCTTGTTTCTGCCTGCATGGATTTTACATTTCTTAACTTTTGTATATCCCCAAACCTTCATAATGACCCATGTATATACCACATTTACTTTATCTATTAATCCACTGATAGACACTTACGTTGATTCCATACCTTGGTTACTGTGTGGAACAGGGCTACGATAAACGTGAGAATGCACATGCTGATTTCCTTAATTTTGGCTACATACCCAGCAGTAGGACTGCTGGATCATTATAATTCTGTTTTCTATAGACAGCGTCTTGCTGTGTCACAGGCTGAAGCATGGTAACAGGATTATAGGTCACTGAAGCCGTGAACCCCTATGCTGAATTAATAGTCTTGCCTCAGCTTCCTAAGTATCTGGGACGACAGGTTTGCGCCACTATGTCTGGCAAAGTTTTACTTTTTTGTATTTTTATACAGACAAGGTTCATGCCACATTGCTCAGGCTGGTCTTGAACTTCTGGCCTCAATATGCCTGCTTCTGCCTCCCAAAGTACTGGTATTAGTGTGCAAGCCACCATACCCAGCCTATTCTTAGTGTTTTGGGGAACTCTCCATACTGTTTTCCATAGTGGCTGTACAAATTTACATTCCCATCGAGAGCCTGTAAGACTCCCTCCTCGTCAACACTTATGTTTTGCCTTTTTAATGATAGCTATTTTAAGTGGGGTATCATGATATTTCATTGTGGTTTTGATTTGTATTTCCCTGATGATTACTGATGTTGAGTATATTTTAATATTCCTGTTGGGTGTTTGTATGTCATCTATTGAGAAATGTCTAATTGGATAACTTGCCCATTTCTTAAATACGTTATTTTTTTCCACTGTTTGGGGATTCCTTATATTTTATTAATCCTTTGTTGGATAGTTTGCAAATTTTTTATGCCATTTTGTAGTTTGTCTATTCATTCTGTTGACTCTTTCATTCTTGACGTAATCCCATCTGTCTAGTTTTTGCTTCTGTTGCCAAAGCTTTAGAAATGTTTCTCAAAAAGTTCTCGTCTAGACCAATGTCCTGAAGTATTTCCCCACGGTTTTCTTCCAGTATTTTCATAGCTTCAAGCCTAATACTTAAATCCTTAGTTTATTATGATATGGTTTTAAGGCTAGTTTTCTTTCTGTAGCTATTGTAAATGGAAATGCATTCTTGACTTCATTTTCTGATTGTTCACCATTGCCTTGCATAAATGTTAACAATTTTTATATGTTGACTCTGTATCACACAACTTCACTAAATTTGGCAATTCTAAAAGTTTTCTGGCAGAGTCTTTACATTTTGCTAAATAGAAGATCATGTCATCATTACACAATGATAATTTGACTTCTCCCTTTTCAATCTGGATGTCTGTTATTTTTTTCCCTTTCTTAATTGTACTGGCTAGGACTTCAGTACTATTTTGAATAAAAGTAAGACTCCTTGTCTTGTTTCAGATCTTAGAGAAAAGGCTTTTATCCTGCTCAGTACATATTATGATGCTAGCTGTGGGTTTGTAATATATAGCTTCCACTGTTTTCAGGTATGTTGTGTATTGAGTTTGTTGAGAGTTTTTATCATGAAGATATTGAATTCTGTTGAATGCTTTCACAGGATCCACTGAAATGATCACATGATTTTTGCATATATGTATTGAAGCATCTACTTTTCATCCCTAGGATGAATCCTACTTGAGCTTGATTATGTGATCATTTGAATTAATTGCTGAATTTGATATGCTAGTATTTTTTTGAGAATTTATGTTATCTATCTATGTTCATGAAGGATGTCCTTGTGTCCTCCTCTGGTTTTGGTATCAGGGTACATGGGCCTCATAGAATAAAATTTGAAGTATTCTCTCTTCTTCAATTTTTTTTGAAGAGTTTGAGTGGAATTAGTATTAGTTTTTCATGTTTGCTACAGTTCAGCAGTCAAGCCACCTGTTCTTGGGCTTTCCTTTGATGGGAGCTTTTTCATTACTGCTTCAACCTCATTATTCATTATTAGTTTTTCTATTTCCTCATGTTCCAATTTTGGTAGTTTGTATGTATCTTAAAATGTATCCATTTCTTCTATATTTTCTAATTTGCTGGCATATAATTGTTCTTAATAGTCTCTTAAGTTCCATAGTATCAATTTTAATGTCTCTTTTTCCCTATCTGATTTATTTGGCTACCCTGTTTTTCTTAGTCAAGCAAAAGATCATCAATTTTATCTCTTCAACAAATCAACTGTTTGTTTCATTGACCTTTTTCTGTATAATTTTTAAATTTTTCAATTTCATTTCTTTCTCCTCTGCTCTATTTCCTTCCTCCTGCTAATTGTGGGTTTGGCTCTTGCTTCCCTAGTTCTTACAGGTACATCATTAGGTTGTTTGTTTCAAGTTTGTCTTTTTCTTTGATGTAGGTTTTCATTGCTATGACCTTTCCTTTCAGTACTTCTTACACTGCAGCCCACAGGGTTTAGTATGTTGTGTTTACATTTTAATTTGTTTCAAGAACTTTTAAAATTTCCTTCTTAATTTCTTTTTATTTATTTATTTTCTTTTATTAAATCATAGCCATGTACATTAATGCAGTCATGCGGTACAATGTGCTGGTTTTATATACCCTTCTTAATTTCTTCATGAATCTATTGGTCATGTTGTTTAATTTTCACTCATTTGTATAGTTTCCAAAGTTCTTCTTGTTATTAACTTCTAGCTTTATTCAACTGTGATGAGAAAAGATGCTTGAATGATTTCGGCTTTTTTGTTTGTTGAGACTTGTTTTGAGGCTAACACAGATCTATTATGGAGAATGCCCTGTAAGTTGATGAAAAGAGTATGTATGCTTCTAGTAATAGGAATTTCAAATGTTTTTAAAATTTCATTTATAATTAGATGTTTCTTTATTGATTTTACTATCCAGATGATATGACCTATTACTTAAAAGTGGGATGTTTAAGTTCCCCTCTATGACTGTATTGTAGTTTTCCACTCTTTAGATCTATTGTCACTTGCATTACATTTTTGGTGCTCTGGTGCTGAGTGTATATGTATTTATAATTATATCCTCTTGCTGAAATGACCCTTTATCATTACATATTAACCTTCCTTGTCAGTTTTTGTAATTTTATACTTTAAGTCTATTTTATCTGATATAATTACAGTTGACCTCTGAACAACAGGATGTTGGTCTGCTGACTCCATGTTCAGTAAAACATCACATATAACTTTTGACTCCCTCAAAATTTAACTACTAATACACTACTCTTGACTGGAACCCTTACAAAAAACAGACAGTCAATTAATACAAATTTTTACTTTGCAAAACATGCAAAGTTTTGTGCCTGCTGGTATAGATACAGTAACAGTTTCACGAATTTCCTTTTCTTTTTTTATAATGGTCCTTACACTGGATTTATTTATCTTGAAATGATGGGCAACCACAGCTGTAGATCTCAATCTACTTTACGCATCAAGCAACTCTACTTATTCTTGTAATAAGGTTCGTTTTCTTCTTGGGAACACTCCTAGCACCACTGAGGACTGTAGTTTATCTTGGATTTTGGTCATGTTGTCATATTTTATCATATGGCTAGTTATTTTGGATTGACTGCCAGATGCTATATATACTATAATTATAATTTAGGCTTAGCTTTATATAATTTTTTTCCAGGGAGTATTTGCTTCATATAGGCAGCTAGCAGAAGCAATAATCAGAAAAACTTTAATCACAGCTTGAGATGATTCTAAGTCTAAGCTTTAGTCTACTGTAGAATGGTTCTTTTTCTAGTTCACTCTCACTATTCACAGTATGCGTCTTTATGGACATAACTCAAAGCGTTAATGGTTTACCTGTACTATTCCTAAGCCTTTATCCTAGACAGGACATGAACTCTTAACTTTTGTCTCACTAGAGGTGGTATTCCATCGAAAGTCGTGCTCAAACTCTCTGTTCTCTCTGTTGACTAGAAGACAGGTGCTCATTCGAGAACTGGCAGATCCTCTGGGGAAAATGCAGGTCTAGAAGTTGGGCTCACCTCTTTTGGTTTCCATTTTGTCTTAGATATTTGCCTTGTAATTCTTAAATTCCTCGACAAGTCTCCGATGTTCTCAAATGAATTGAAAACAAATTTAAACCTGCAGACACACATGTTTCCAGCATGTTTAGCTTCCCCTAATTATGTAGTCCACTGTTACTGGAAGTGGGTTTCTATCATTTTGTTTAGTTTTTACACACACCATTCTGACTAAAATATAAAATGCTCCTGTGTAAACATCACTTCCTATGTACCCAGAATTCCCACACCTTGACAGGAATAATTGCTGTCATACAATAAATAATTGCTGGATTAAAAAACAAAACACAAGCAAGTCTTGACAATCAATATGTGGGATGATGATAGCAGAAGAATAAAATATAATTTCCACATATTTAAACCTTGATAATGGTCATGTCATTGCCCCAAATGACAAAAGTAGTCAAGAGAAGAAAGAGTAATAAAATGGGTAGGATGATCACATTGATTTTTGGATGTGACTAAATCTGATATATTTGTGAAGTACTTAAGTAAAACTGTTCAGATAAAATAAGAAATGCCAATTTGAACTTCTAAAAGGTGGCAATGTAAGTATTTCACATTGTATATAAAAGCAGTATCCTGAACCCCATAAATGCATCAATGTACAAAGTTATGTTTTAATAAATAATAATAACAAATAAATGAAAGGAGGTGGGAGCTAGTTACATGCTTCAAGAGTTTTCGGTGGTAAGAGATGCTAAGAGAAAGAGAAAATAAAAGAGAAAAGAGCAGCATACAAAACAGGGAGTGCCTGTATAAACTTAGGGGACGGAATATGATTCTTATAGAAAAGAGATGGGTGCTCACAGTAGAAAAATGAAACTCAGAAGAATGCAGCATATGGAAGTAAAGAGGAAGAGACTTTAGAAAAAAAAATTATCGGCACTGTCAAATGTGGCTGAAGGGTCAATGAGGCTGCAGAATAAAAAGTCTTACAATAAACATCAACTATTTTTGGAGCAGTAAAGAAAGGAAGGTTGAAAAGTGGTGAGTTTTTAAGTGAGAAGAAAAGTTTAGAAAAAAAATGGAGACAAATTTAAGAGGTCATTAAGAAAATAATAAATACATGTGCAGATTTGAGGTCTTTGATGAAGACAGGTAGTTAATATTTCAATGAATTTTTTCGAACAAGGTTAGACAGTATCTTGGGGTGAGTTCAAGAGAAGGGGCAAGTTCTTAGGAGAAAATGAGAAATTGACTTTTAGACATTTTGAAGATTTATAAATATATGGAGAAGAGAATGGAGATTGAGATAATCTTATGATAGTTGAAAAAAACCCATGTAGATACTTATAATAAATTCTATCAGTAAAAATTACATATTTTTTTCTTCCAGAGAAATAATAGGTAATCTTAAAACCTCTACATGTGAACTGGTCTTTGAGAACCTGAAAATTGCCCAATTTCAATCTGAAAAATAATCCAACTATACCAAATGGGAGTCAGAATCCTAATATTCTAATTAGCCAGAGCATATTTGTAAAACCTACCAGAATTGCAAACATATGCTTGAATATTACCGTTGTTGAACAGATATTATTGAAAATTCTCTTCCCCCTTGCCTCTCTGTACAAGCAATGCATTATCTGGGGACAACAGAAACAAAACAAAACAAAACAAAACAAAACAAAACAAACACATGCAGGGCTACTATTCTACCAGTAGAGACCCAAACGGCATTAAAGGTTGTTTATAATCAGCATCTGTTTAACCAGTTAAGTATTATTTTAAGTAGTGGTTGCGAACCATTTTAAATGTAATTTTTGCTCATATGTAGGGTGACCAGATGTCCTGATTTTGGCGGGACAGTCCTGCTTTTCAACAATTTGTCCTGCGGCATTTTTAAAAAGTCCCGCTTTTTGTCCCGCTTTTTGCATGAATGGGCTGGAGAACAAGAAGGGAATATACGGTTTTCGGCCACCATATGGCTATTTTGCCAGAATATGAGTTTTATATTATTGTTTAAATTTTATAATGTTAAACTGTAATAAATAATTGCTGAGAAGTGATTATTGAGAACTGCTTATCAAAGTTTGCCTTGTTGTCAGGCCCTGCCTGGTGCCGTCCCCTGCCCCATGCCCCAGCTCCGCCCTGCCCCACCCCCCGACCATGTTGTCCCGCCTTACAGATGTTAGAATCTGGTCACCCTACTCATATAATAAGATATTTACTGAATTACTTATATATGACATTTCAATGCTTCAAGAATTCATAAGTAATTATACACTGTATTTATATACACATATATTTCTTTAACATTACAACCTTTTAGAACACAAAGAAATTAATCATTAGTGCCTCCATTTTAACAGTTGCTGTGTACTTCTTTGTTATTTATGTTCAAATTAAATTCTTCTACTACTAACATTGACCCTGAAAAAATTCACCTGAAGACTAAAATTCTCTTCACTTACAATATAAGTATTTCTTATTAAAATGAAATCCTCATACCATTTGGTGATGCCATAACAATCTTTAATAATATCCTGAAGAACAGCACGATAGAAGAGTGATTCAGTAGGCAGCTGAAAAAAATGTAGACATAGATAAGCACCAGAAACAAATAAAAAACAGAAATTAAACCAATACTAAGGAGCTGGAACTGTACGTGAATGCCAGAAAACTGACTTTGCTGCTAAACTTGGAGAATGACTTCATAATTTTCCCCTTTTAAGTTAAATTGTTATCCTGAAGCTAATTATCTCTGTGAAGTAACCCTGAAGGTAAACAGATGATGAAACTACAAGAGAAATAGTAGTGAATGTAGAAGAAAATCAGAATCGATGAAAAATGGGCTAATGCCTACATGGAGTTATCAGCTAAAAATGCAGAAATTAACTTTCAAGACCAGTCAAATCAGCTCTGCAGCCTGTAGAATCAGGAAGGGCATGAACAAAAAAGAAGAGAATACAGCTTGTTTTAAAGGAGGTAGAATAAAGGTAGTATCAACTGGGATTCATAAGAAGAAAGAGAGGGTACTGCCTTACTAGAGAAGTACTAAAGAGATGTCTGAGGTCTGAAAGACGAGACTGACTGGCTACGCAGAGCTGTAAAGTGGAGCCTTGGAGAGGACATAAGGTAAGAGACTGCATTCTTGGCAAGGCATCACTTCTAGGAGACAAAGAGATGGGCCATGTTCCATGAAAGTTCAAGGCTTTCAAAAGGAAAGGAATAGCTGAATAGGAAGCCTTCATTGATACATGACAGTTTCAAAGAAGCATCTCAAAAAAGAGGGAACACTTCACTGCAGCAATAGAAGAGCACTCTGTAACTAGAAAACTACAAAAATCACCCCAATCCCACCCACATCCCCACAGATTGCTTGATATTGATGGTACAGGATACCCGACACACAAAATCATGTTAGCAACAACCATCAAGCCTCCAGGCAATTAACACTGAAAACAAACACAAACAAAAAAATGAATAAGTATGGACAGGAGTTAATAATTCCAAATGCTTTTGAGAAGTCAAATAAGGTGAAACTACAAAGTTTGAAGATTGGCAAACTTTTAGAGATAGAGTTCAGTGGAATGTGTACATCCACTGAGTTAGCTTTTTATAATGTATATTTTTGCCTACAGAGTCCAACAGTGTTATTTTCATCTGTTTTTAACTAGAATAAATATATTTGAATTCACTTGGAATTTATAACAAAATACAATTTAATCCATATGCTCAGGCAGAAAACCCACTCTATTGTCTCCTCCATCCAACATTAAGTCAATACAATGTGGTGCTGACACCACACAAACCAGAAGTTGGGGGTTGAGAATTAGGTATTATTTCGTAAGTCTTCCCATGCTGGCACTGCCCTCTTAAGTCACTGGAGAACATCTTACTTGTACCATATTAACAAAGCCCTGTGTAAGAACACAAGTTATGTCCCGTCTGGAAGGTGGAAATATTAGGCAAGGTAATCCTAGTAAGAAATGGTGTTTTAGGAATCAATTTATCCATGTAACAAAAAACCACTGGTACCCCATCCCCCAATCTATTAAAATTTATTACAATAAAGGAAAATTCTTTTTAAACAGTATATCAATGTTGCATACAGGATTTTATGGGTAAACATTTCCTGTTTTGTAATTCCATATCACTGCATCTCTCTTTTAGGGTAGGTCTTTTTGATATCAGTTTATTGTGATTTTGGTTTTATCTATGTATTATTATTTTTGAAGACAATTTGCAAAACTGTATATACACTTTAAGTCAATATGGATTTTACTTAAAATATGAATCAGCAAAACGAAACAGAAATGGCGTTAGGCATATTTCATTTAAAATTGCTTATCTCTGTATATATTTTCCATTTGAGAGTCTATCATCTTGAGTAACTTTTTCTATAATACCAAAATCTCTACTTTATCATCCATTTATCACTTCGTTGAAAATCCTTTCATTTCTCTCACAAAATGTTTAAAAACCTTTTGATATATCAAAACCTACTCTTATGTTTTATTGAAATTCAGGGCATTTTGGCAAATCTATTGTATGAAATATTAGTATTAGTACTACAAATGACTTATCATTTCAGAGTTAAAAGTTAAGTTCTTAACTTTTTGATTGATTAGCTATAATATATAGGAACTTTAATTTTAAAAACATATAAAATAACATCAAGATAATTTAGAAATAAATATTTACATTTTACATTGTTATTAAAAATTATAAAAAAGACAATAAAAAAGCAAGAGAATATACAGAAATGGAATGCACAGAGAAATACACACAATAGAATAAATCATCATTCCCAGGTTAACTGTGTTAGTTAAGGGCTTTATGGCAGTTTCCTAAGAGAAATGAAGAGAGTTAAAAATGCCTTCGAATGCACATTCCTGGAATAACAAGGACTGCCCACCCTGGTAAATACAGATGGAGGTGGTGGGAGAGGAGTCAACATCCCCCAAGCAGCCTGTGCCTGATATTCCAGGAATACACTGGATGTGTCTCAGAGTTTACTTTCTTTCCCTCACAAGTGATAAATCAACTTAATGCTGTAATGTGTTTTAAACATGGAAGGAGCAGAAAGTGTATACTCTTAAAGCGTATGTATTAGACACACATTTTACATGTCTAAGTGGAAAGGACTCTGCAATTCATTAGAAGAACGAGAGCACACCATTAGATTTCTGCTGTACATCATTCTGATGTAAGTTTAGGATAACATCCAAGTCATAGGATTGACTATAAGCATGAGCAAACACTTGGAAAATTAAAAAACACCACACAAATGTACTAGGGTATTATTATGATAAAAGGGTTTTCTTTTTCGTAGACCCGTAGAGAACCACTAAGTTAATATGCAGTACAGTAGTTAAGAGACTGAACTACAGCATCAGAGATTCAAATCCTAGCATTTACTACTTTATAGGGTCCTCCTGGGTATCACAGGATAGTAACAGCTCATGGTACTACGTGTTTATTACCTTAGTTGATGAGAAGAACTTTGACTAGTACTTTAGTAAGCTCTGTGTTAGATTCAGCTGATGTTTTCATGATTGTAATTGTTAATTATCAATTAACAGCAACAGCAGTGGACATTTACCAAAAACTTGCCATGTACTAGACATTGTTTTAAACATTTACATTTTTCTTACATTTAATCCTCACAACCATCCATTAAGGAAGTTATCATTACTCTTCTTATTATTTTTCCTACTTTCACAGATAAAGAAATTAAGCTACACAGAATTATGAAATGTATTGAAGGTCACTGAACCAGTTAAGTGATGAACACATCATGCAAACCAGCAGTTTGAAACTAAAGTCCCATAAACTTAAACCGTATGCTCTAATACTAACACCTTCAAAAGAATACATTTTTATTAATATTTACATGGGTACAGATATATTTAAAAAAATAACAACATACAAAACGTTCCTGGCCTACAGTAAGAACTCAGTAGATGACATTTGTTATTAAAATTAGTTTCTAATTATCATTACTTTTAAAAATTCAGGAAGAAACTTTGTGAAAGTATCACAAAAGAACTCTTAAAAAATTCCTAATATGTTTCATGAATATAAGGTGAAGGATAAGACAATTATATGGATTGTATTAACTTCTATTTATAGAAGTTAACAAATCCACTTGGCAACTAATGACTAATCAAAGAACAACCAGTTGAAATCAATAAATCTTTTTAGATATCCCTAAGTAATATACTTCTAAAATCAAAAGGTAATTTGCAGAGTTTCTTGGGTAATTTTACAGAGGCACAGTTACTGATAAAGTAACTTTCCTCAAGGTACGTTGCTAGTTTTGTATACAGTAAAGTTCTGTATAGAGTAAAACTAAAACCCTGAATCCTATCTCTTGTTCCTTGTTTATATTTGCTTGAACTAAGCCCACAGAACCTGACTGTCACCAGCAGCATTCCTTAGAAATGTTTACAGACTATTTAGCACAAAAGAAAGAAGAGAGAGGTTAGTGTAAGAGCATAATGTGGAAATTTTCCTAAAACGCTTGATTTACTGTTCTGAATGTTCATTTTTGCTTTTGAAGTAAACTTATGGAAAATATATAAACCTGAATATGCAGAAGTGACAAGTAGAGGTGATATATTAAAATCCACTGGGTTTTAAGTTCATCAGCAGGTCAAGTATGAAAAATACTAGAGAGAAGACGACTGTGTTCACCATGTGGATTAAACACTCTTACTCACCCCTTGGCCAACTGCAACCCGCTCCAATGCCTATAAGAAAAAAAAAGCAAGAAAGACTGTTAATATATTTAGTCTCATAAGCTCTATAAACACACCGCACACTGGACAAGGTTTGTAAAAGTGCCATTTTAAAGGATCAATTAAGTGATAACATGTAAGTTTATGTAGTTAAAACTGTTTACATCATTAAAAGATGTTAACTACTATGCTTGCATAATTTAGGGCTGATTTATAATAGATATGTGTCATATACACAAACATATCCTTGAATGTCAATTCCAATTATATAGTCCTTGAATTTCAAAAGGAATTAGAAAATAGGAAAAAAATGAAATGACATATTCCTGGCTCACTTTTAGTATAGTTAAACATATCAAATAGATTCAATGCTATTGTTGTGCACACATACATAAAGATATATTTATATGTTATATTTTAACAAATTTTCTAATACTTTTAAACATATTGTCTTTTAGTAAACAAAAATAAAGAGATTAGACTTCAAAGCTTATTTTGAAAAAGTGTGTATATTTTTTGGTATGCAAATTCACATATGATTAAGTGCCAAACAAAAGAAAATAACATATTTAAAAAATTTTATATATACCAGCTTTTAAAATTATATTAAGAATCATAATATTTTAATAAAATATTTCCTAACATTTCTAGTAAATGTTCACAATCTAATATATATGGAAGATTTGTCATATTTAAGTATGAAATAGGGTCTTCTCAAACTTTTTGGAGACATTTCCACTCATTTATAGTTTCAAAACTAAGTTGGATTTATATAGCTTAATTAAAATTTTATTGTTAAATAATTTTACAAATAAGAAAGTACTGCAAACAAAGAGAAGTAAAAAAAATATAATGCATCTGCATATACTTGCTACTCAAATTTAAAATACTCATATTTGTTTCAGGCCCCTAGGCTTTCATTAATAAATTTTTCTAGATATACCTACATAATATACTTCTAAAACCAAAAGGTAATTTACAGAGTATCTTGTATAAGTGTAATTTTTACAGAGGCACAACGTCATTGACAAGGTAAGTAACTTTCCCCAAGTTGCACAGCTAGTTAGCAACTGAGCAGGAACTAAAAACTTGGCCTCTGAACACTGGTTTACTTATATGCCCTCACACCAAGTACATTTAATGACAAAGACAGTTTATTGTATAAAAATCTGTTTCACAGAAACTGTTTGAAGAAAAAAGTATAATTTATTATTTACTTAAAGGACACCTCGCCAAACATCTTGAGCCAAATAGAATGTTATGAATACAAGAGATAGTTATTACATAATTTCGTATTAAGTAAAATAGTCAACAGGCCCAGATTTATCATTGAAGGTAACATTTATGGAGATTTCATTCCTGGTACTGGTTGTGCTAATTTCAGATTAAATTTTTGTTATGCATTTTCCTAAAGGCTGAACTGAATAAAGAAGTAAGAGTATTTTAAAATAAAATTTTTCATGCCAATAAAAATATTATATAACACAGGACTACTTTGGGTATATGTTGCTGATAAGCTTAATTTATAAATGCAAATGATAAATTTTGATTACATAATAAAAGATAACCAAGTAGGTGATGAACAGTTTCTTGCAAACATTAATATTATTTGTTAATATTGTTTCTGGCCAATAAACAAAGATAATGAGGAAAATATACCAAGTATCCCCTTCATACTAATCTGGAATTACTTCACAGTTTTATCAGGCTTGAGGTATGCTGACAAGATTACTCTTATTTAATTAGTATTTTATTTCTGGTTAGTGCCCTAAACTACTTATCTCAGAGCATCCCCAGAAAGGTACCTTTTCATTAACTCCTTAAGCATTGACTAGTTATAGAAAGTTTATTTTTCAATAATTCCTTTTCATTCCTTGAATGTTTATTTTTATAGTGATCATTTTGTTTTATAGATAAAATATTATATATTCTTTTGTCTATGGGATATTAATAGTATTATGTTATTAATATGTTATTTTAGATAGTTTCTCTATTTCCTCCAAGTTAGAATTTTTTTCTTTTTTTTAAAATCTAATCTCTATTTTTTTTTTCCTTTTTGTAGTTTTTGCTGGGGCTGGGTTTGAACCTGCCACCTCTGGCATATGGGGCCGGTGCCCTATTCCTTTGAGCCTCAAGTGCCACCCAATCTGATCTCTATTTTCTTTTGTCAGACGTTCCTTAGATATCTAGCAACTCCTGCCTGTCTAATTATTAAATTGGGGCACTATAAATCTGAGTTGAAGTACTGTACTTATGAGTGAGGACTATTAGTTGTGAGCCTTGCCATAAACTGATCTATCCTATTTCATTGTAAAATGTCTGATGCCAACATCTTTAGGTCTTTTTTCTTAAGCTAGTCTACTTCAGTTACTTGCCCCATTCCAATAATGACCTATCATTCTAAGAAGTCCCTGACAAGACCCTAACCAAGTACTATTTACAGATAAAATGAAAGAGTAAGACATATTTTCAGAAAAATGTTTTAAGTTGGACTACATTAAAAAAATTAATTAAGCATAATTAGATTTCTAAGATAACTTTAGGATATATAACCTAGAACACATGGTATAGTATTTTTCATATTGCTATGTAACTGGAATAGAAATAGTGGAACCTAAAAGAATTAATTTATCTTGTGGTCGGATATTAAACATATCATTTAATAAACTAAAATTTAATTTTAATTGTGTATAAAATGAAAATGTACAACATATTTTGATATACATAATATATAGACAATGCCCAACTTATGATGGTTCAAATCAAGATTTTTGAACTTCACAATGATAAAAAAGTCATATGTATTGGATGGCACATGTGGCTCAAAAGGGTAGGCCATGGGCCCCATATGCCAGAGGTGGTGGGTTCAAACCCAGCCCTGGCCAAAAAAAAAAAAAAGTGGTATGTATTTAGTAGCAACCATACTGTGAGTACCTTATACAATCATTCTGTTTTTCACTTTCAGTATAGTATTCAATAAATTACATAATATAGTCAAGAATTTATTATAAAGTAGGTTCTATATTAGAATGGGGAAAATATTTCTAATACTTTAAAACTATCTCCTGTTTTCACAACATTCTATTTGGTGCATCAAAATAGATGACTTTGCCCAATAGTAGGCTAATGGTAAGTGTTCTGAGCATGTTCAAGGTAGACTAGTTTAAGCTATAATGTTTGACAGGTTAGGTATATTAAATGCAGTTTTGACTTAAGATATTTTCAATTTCTGAAGATCTTACAGTGGATATAACTCCACTGTAAGTTAAAGAGCATCTGTGCACAGTGAAGTGATTACAATAGGTAATTTAATATATCCATAAAGCAATTTAATATATCCATCATCTCATATAGTTACATGTGTGTGAAGGGCACCTAAAATCTACTTTCAGAAAAAATCTCTAGTATATGATACTATAGTATGTTTATACTATATAGTTCTCATGCTACAGTTTAGAGCTCTAAATTTATTCATCTTGCCTAACTGTAGTATTTTAAATTTCTCATTAAAAAATGTTACTTGATTTGCTTATTTGTAAACCAATATAGTGTCATGAATAGAGACCACTATGGGCTCAAGTGTTCTAGAAATAAGGACACTACTGAAATCAGGTACAATTTAGGTTTTATTTCACTACATAGTTACTTCATATCTTAAGTAGCTTAATAATATTTTCCCCATTCTATAAAAATTTAGGAGACAAAATGTTCTAATATGAACAAACATAAACACGTCACAGAGCTGTGAACAAAGTACTGAACTAATACTGAATTTAAAACTTGGCACATTTTATATATTAATTGAAGTAACTACGTATAAACATTTGTTATGTTACTGCATGTCCAGTGGATGATGTTGGAAAGGCAAGTCATTTTTTTTTGGTAATCTGCAATGCACAAAAGCATTCTGATGATGTTCCATAAAATATGGCATTTAATGCATGGTATCAGCCAAAAACAATAAATTCTACAACATCTGGATACAATGTTTATTGCAGGAAAAAACATAACCATACCAAACACGCTGACATTCTGGCATTACGACCGCAACACCATTTCTCTTCCTTTAAATAGTGACACATTGGAAATCCCCACTTTTCTTGAGTACACTCTGCAGATGGAAAAATATAGATAATTTAAATAAAATTCTTCCTCCATCCAGAAAGCTAATCAGTCACCAAGAAAGTCAAACAGTAGTGAAACATGGAAGTGGGGATGGAAGTGGTTCATTCCAGTTCACTAACTGAAATCATATTAATGTTATGAAAATGGCATGTGCTCAACAACAGCTGGCTGATGTTTAAGCTCCAGGTCTGATACCAACCAAATTGCCAAAATCATTTCTCTCAGGTTTAGCAAAATCACTTTCAAAGGCAAGTACTCTTCATGTTCAGTATAATCATAGGAGGTAAGTAATGAGATACTGAACATTTATTGCTGACCTGTTTTTAAAAACAGTGACTTACTAAATATGGCATCTGGAAATTTGTTACAGAGCAATTTGAATTCATTCCTAACAATGTTGAAGCATTTTTTTTTTTTCTAGCTAGTATGTTCCCTTTCCAGAAAAAGAACAGCTGTACAGGTTCTTATTTGTTCATTATTTTAGGAGTCTGTAATTAAACTATGATACAATTTGGCTCAACTGCACTTATGACTTAAATAACAACAACAATAATCAATGTTTACTGCTTAATCACATTACCAACTGCCCTAAATACAAAGTTACCCAAGCTGATGTTTAAACTACTGATGAAGAACTATTACTTCCACAGGGTTTTTTTTTAAAGGTAAAGAAAACAATTTCTATTTTAAAGATTAGCTTAAATTTTATAAAAAACTGTGACAATTAAAGAAAATTAGGATAAACGTAAGTATAAATTTCTATTAGGTTAAAAAATAAAGCCTAACTAAAAACATGAAAACAAGAAAATGCATTGAAAGAAAATATAATTGAGGTAGGTCCCGTAAACTGCACTACGAAGGATCCCAGATGACTTGTGATTAAAAGGGAGAAAATTTAAATTCCTAATCGTAAGCCTGCGAAAGGTTTCTTTCAGGTACTAAATTACAATTGTAATAGACCCTACTGATAATTAGATGAAGATATGAACCCCCCCTTTGGGAATATAAACTCAAATAATTCAATAACCAGAAAACAATGTTCTTAAAAAGTAGGAAAAGGATCAAAATGGATGTTTCTCAAAAGAGGACAAATAGCTAACAAGTACATAAAAAAATTTCAACAGAACTAATCATCAGGGGAATGCAAACCCAAACCACAATGAGGTATCACCTCACTCCAGTTAGAGAGGCTACTAACATAGACAAAAAATAATAGATGTTGGTAGGGATGCAGGAAAAAGGGAACTCTGATATGCTATTTGTAGGAATGTAAATTAGTACAGCCATTACAGAAAACATGGAGCTTTCTCAATAAACTAAAAATAGAATTATCATTTGATCCCCAAATCCCACTACTGGTGTTTATCCAAAGAAAGAGAACTCAGTCAATCACAGGTATACCCAACCCCCTATGTTTATCATTGCACTATTTCTGACAGCAAAGATATGTAAACAACATAGTGTCCATCATGAGATGAATGAATGAAGAAATGTGGTATATATACACAACAGACTACTACCTACCAAAAAAAGAAGAATGAAGTCCATCATTGCAGTAACATGAAAGAAACTGGAGGTCATGTTAGGTGAAATAAACCAGGCACAGAAAGGAACTCATTGCACACTCTCACCCACATGTGAGAGCTAAAAATGTTGATCTCATGGAGATAGAACATTATTAGAGGCTGGGAAGCGTATGTGTTGGGCATGGGGGATGGTGAAGAGAGGCAGATTGATGGGTACAAACAGATAGAAGAAGTAAGTTCTAATGTCCAGTAACACAGTAGGATGACTATAGTTAAAAATATGTAGTATCATATATTTCAAAAACAGTGAGAAGAGAATTGAAATGTTTATAACACAAAGAAAAGACAGATGATGGGCGGTGCCTATGGCTCAAGGAATAGGGCTCTGGCCCCATGTATGGGAGGTGGCGGGTTCAAACCTGACCCCGGCCAAAACAAACAAACAAACAAACAAAAAAAAAAAAACTGCAACAGAAATGACAGATGCTCAAGGTGATGGATATTATAAATACACATTCTATATGTGTATCAAAATATCAGATGTACCCCATAAATGTGTATAAATATTATATATTAATAAAATGTTAGTTTATAAAGCTTAAGGAGACACTGTTGTAAGCAGTTTAAATGTACTAATTAGCCTTAGTCCCTATAAGAACTCTATGAGGTAGATATATTATCATTCTCATGTTTCAGATAGGGAAACTGAGCACAGGCAGATAAAGTAAATCATCTTAGTTATAAATCTAGACAAGGCAGAACTGGAACTTAAACCCAAGTTCCAAGAACTCAAGAACCTGTGCTCTTAACTACCCACCTATAAAATACACGTTCACCAACAATTTCATTTGCAATTGCATAGAAATCACAGATCTCTTAAAGCTTATCTAGGTCCCAGGGACACAGGGCTACTTCTACTCCCAGGAGGACTTGAATCAGTGTTTTGAGTTTTATCAGCGGTTGTATAATTTAATTGAGACATGATTACTACTGAATGAAAGGGTTACTACAAGCACTTTTTCTTACAACTAAAAAGAGAAATACACAGATCTTACTGTAAAAAGTAAGGGGTTTGAGAAATGGGTGTGTGCCACTTACTCAGAGAGGTTAGGAAAACTACTAACCAATAAGCCAGCTGGCTCCCCACCCCCAAATCCAGCCTCTCCTTATTCCTTATACTGAGAGAGCACTCAACTATTCAGATTAGAGACTGCAAAGCTCAGATTCCCATGCAGCCACTAGGATAACTAAAACTAGGTTTTGGCCCACTGAATATGGGCAGAAATGATGTGTGCAAATTCCAGATTATACACGTAAAGGGATAGGGAACGTGTACTTTCCATCCCTCCCTTCAACTTCATTCTTCTCTATCTGGAACGTGATGACAAACCAACTAATCCTACAGAAGCAAGAGCAGCACCATTTGTTTAATAGGGACCCCTTCCCCCTTTGTGTTTCTGTCTACTTTATCAAAGATCAGATGAACTAAAGGTCTATGTCTACTGTCTGTAGTGCCAGTGCCGTGCTGTTTTGGTAGTACAGCCTGACAGCATAGCTTGAAGTCTGGTAAATTGATGCCTGTCGATTTAACCATCTTATGTAAGGTTGTCTTGGATATTTGTTTTGTTTTGTTTTGTTTTTCCTGGTTCCATACAAAGTGTAGAACAAATTTTTTCTAAATTGGTAAAAACCGATGTTGGAATTTTAATGGGTATTGCATTGAAGCCATTTTAACAATTTTGATTCTGGCGACTTATGAACACGATATGTTTTTCCACCTCATTTACATCTTTTACGATTTCTTTCCACAGTGTTTCATAGTTCTCCCAAAGAGATTGTTCATCTCCTTAAATATATTCCTAAGTATTTTATTTTCTTTATTGCTACTATGAAAGGTATTGAGTCTTTGATGTGATTCTCATCTTGAGTGTTGTTGGGGTATATGAAAGCTGCTAATTTGTGTGAGACTGCTGAATTTATTTATCAATTCCAGAAGACTCTTGGTTGAATCTTTGGAGTTTTCTAGACAAAGATCAAATGGTCAACAGGGATAGTTTAATCTCTTTTTCCACATTTGGACTCCCTCAATTCCTTCTCTTGACTGACTGTTCTTCTGGGAACTTCCAGCGCTATGTTGAATAAAAGTGCTGAAAGTAGGCAACCTTGTCTGGTTCTGATTCTAAGCAGGAATGCTTTTTATATTTTTCCCTTTGATATGATCTTGGCTGTAGGTGTGTCATACACAGATTTTAAAACTTTGAGGAAGATTCCATGTATATCAATTTTTTTGAGCATTCTTATCATGAAAAGATGATGAATTTTGTCAATGGTTTTTCTGCCTCAATTGAAAGGACCACATAGTCTTTCAGGATCTATTTATATGGTAAATTACACTTATAGATTTTTTAATGCTAAACCATCCTGGTATCTCTGGGTGAAGGCCACTTAGTCATGGTGAATTATTTTTTTGATGTGGTGCTGAATTTGCTTTGCTAAGATTTTATTGAAATTTTTGTATTCAAATGGGATATTGGTCTATAGTTTTCTTTTTTTTTTTTATCACAAAACTAACTTTATTATATTTTTTCCACTTAAATTTCTTGGCTGAATATAGTTTTCTTCTTTAGTTGTATCCTTTCCTGGTTTTGATATCAAAGTAATATTGGCTTCATAGAATGACTTGGGGAGGATTCCCTTCTTCTCAATGTTACAGAATCATTTCTGCAGTGTAGGTACAAGTTCCTCTTTGTAGATCTTGTAAAATTCAGGTATAAAACCATCTAGTCTGGGACTTTTTCGAGTTGGAAGATATTTTATTGCTGCTTCAATTTTCGTGCTTGACATCAAACTGTTCAATTCAACATATGGTACTGGAAAAAATGAACATCAACATGTAAAAGACTGGACCAGCATCTGTAACTTTCACTAGTAACAAAAATTAATTCATGATCAATAAAGGACTTAAACCTAGGCCATGAAACAGTAAGAATTCTAGAATAAAGTGTTAGAAAAACTCTTATTCAGCTCAGGGAAAAAAATTATGAAGAAGATTCCAATGGAAACTAGAACAACAATGAAAACAAACAAACGAGACCTGATCAAATTAAAGTTTCTCTACAGACAAGAACGTGATCAATGTGAAAAAGACACTTGCACTCAAATGTTTACAGAAGCACAATTCACAAATGCAAAGATGTGGAATCAACCCATGTGCCATCAAGACATGAATGGATTAAAATGTGGAATATGTATACCATAGAATACAACTCAGCCATAAAAATGGAGATCCAGCATCTTTTGTAACAACTTTTAGTTTTGTCAATTTTTAGAATTGTTTTCTGTTCTCTGTATCTTTTATTTCTGCTCTAACTTTTACTATTTCCTTCCTTCTACTGATTTTTAGTTCAATTTTTTTTTAACTCCTTACAGTATAAAGTTAGGTTGTTTATTGATATCTTTTTTCATTTTTAATGTAAGCATATGATTTTCCTTCTTTTGCTGTGCTATCTTAGTTTTGGTACATACTGTGTTTTCAACTTTCTGAGGCTATCTTCTTATTTCCTTTTTGATTTCTTCTTTGATCTAATAGTTGCTTAAAAATACATTGTTAATTTCCATGTATTCTTCAATTTGCTCATTTTCTTTCCACAACTGATTTCTAGTTTCAATCCATTATCACTGTAAAGATATCTGTGGAATCATAATGATCTCTTATATGTCCTCACACTTGTTTTTTTTTTTTTTTTTTTGAGACAGAGCCTCAAGCTGTCCCCCTGGGTAGAGTGCCGTGGCATTACAGCTCACAGCAACCTCCAACTCCTGGGCTCAAGCGAGTCTCCTGCCTCCGCCTCCCAAGTAGCTGGGACCA
>CAUYTI010087551.1:0-12835 GCA_963575145.1 Galago senegalensis | reverse complement strand
CCCAGCTGCTTGGGAGGCGGAGGCAGGAGACTCGCTTGAGCCCAGGAGTTGGAGGTTGCTGTGAGCTGTAATGCCATGGCACTCTACCCAGGGGGACAGCTTGAGGCTCTGTCTCAAAAAAAAAAAAAAAAAAAAAAAACACCAAATGAAGGGGTGGCGCCTGTGGCTCAAAGGAGTAGGGCGCTAGCCCCATATACTGGAGGTGGTGGGTTCAAACCTAGCCTCGGACAAAATCTGCCAAAAAAAAAACCAAATGAAGTATAAACTCCTTAAATTAGTATTTTATTTATTTTTTGGCTTACGAGAACAGAAATTTATTCTTCTACAGTTCTGGAGGTCAGAAGCCCCAAATCAATCTTACTGTGCATAAATCCAATTGTTGGCAGGGCTTTACTGTCACTGGTGGCTCTAAGGGAGAATCTTTGTACTTGTTTTTTCCAGCTTGCAGAGTTGCATTCCTGGCATTCTTGGGCTTGTGGTTTCTCTCTTACTCTTCTTCTTTTTTAAATTTCCGATTAATTTGAAGGTACAAATTAAGAGGGTACGAATGATTACGTTACAATGTTTGCATTTGTTAGGTGAGGTCCCTGTTGTAGTTGTGCTCCTTGCCCAGGAGGTGTGCCATATACCCTTCCATTGTGCCCATTAGGGGAAAGCACACTAAAATAGTATTTTAAATTCTTCACAGACTATCCCCAACCTATATTCCAACCCTGTTC
Source organism: Galago senegalensis (assembly GCA_963575145.1). NCBI lineage: Eukaryota > Metazoa > Chordata > Mammalia > Primates > Galagidae > Galago > Galago senegalensis. The sequence goes on along the minus strand of CAUYTI010087551.1, from coordinate 12,116 downwards.
CTCTTCCTTCTTGACCTCAGTCCTCCATAATGGAGAAGCTAGCCCAGATGCTTGTTACTGTGTCAGAGGCTGAAGCTGGAGGAATACCTTACGGTATATGAGAGCCAGGCACAGTGGTTCATATCTGTAAACTAGCACTCTGGGAGGCTGAGGCGGGTGGATCGCTTGAGTTCAGGAGTTTGAGACCAGCCTGAGCAAGAGCAAGACCCTGTCTCTAAAAAGTAGCCAGACATTGTGGTTGTAGTCCCAGCTACTCGGGAGGCTGAGAGAAGAGGATCTCTTAAGCCCAAGAATTTGAGGTTGCTGTGAGCTATGATGCCAAGACACTCTACCCAGGGTGACAGAATGATACTTTGTCTCAAAACAACAACTACATATATAACTGTATATATATAGCTGAAAAGCGAATCATAAGTTTTAATATATCCACTATTGAAAATAAAAGGATGTATGTAAGAAAATAAATTATTCAGTCAATGGAAAAAAAATAAAGTTCTGGAACAAAGAAATACTAAAAAGAAAAAAAGAAATTAATTAATTATACTTAGGAAAAAATAGAAATTAGAAATAAATACATGGTTCTATGGAAGGAAATACTAAAATGGACAAAGTGGTAGCAAGAAATCAAGAAAGATAAAAACTGAGAAAATAGGTATATAAACATATAGAGGTGATCAAAAGTTATGAGAATAAGGAAGCACATTAGGATATATGAAACTAAATGATTATATAAACTCTAATTTATTTTGTTATTATTTTTTAAGAGACAGAGTCTTACTTTGTTGCCCTCAGTAGAGTGCTTAGGCGCCATGGCTCACAGCAACCTCCAGCTCTTGGGCTTAGGAGATTCTCTTGCCTCAGCCTCCTGAGTAGCTGGGACTACAGGCTCCTGCAACAATGCCCGGCTATTTTTTTGTTGCAGTTTGGCCAGGACTGGGTTCGAACCTACCACCCTTGGTATATGAGGCTAGTGCCCTACCCACTGAGACACAGGCACTGCCCATAAATTCTAATTTAAAGAATCTTAATAGGAGAAAAATAACTGAGGAAGAAATTCAGAAAGTCAGTGGAGTTGCCCCTGACCAAGTCTTGCACACTTAGAAACAACAGATCCCATGCTGATTTCAGAGCCCCTGTGAGAGCAGGGTGTGCTCTGTCACCCTCCTGAGGGCACAGAAGGCAGGACAAATGGAGATGAGCAAGAGCTTCTGGGGCTTTAAGGCAGTGTCTTAAAGTTGTTAAGACAAAGAGAACTTCAATTCAGGTGCTGGCATGGGGATGAACTTGGTTAAAGAAAAGAATACGTGTACGGAGATGTGAGGCTTCCCCCCAATACTGCCACCTCCTGATATTAAAGCCAGAGATGAAGGTCAGTTGGTTAAAAGCTAGACTAGCTTGAAGTCAAAGGTGTGTCAGTCTACTGATGTCAAGCAGCACCAGCCTGCCGGGCAACCGTCCTTCAGTGTGGAAGCCAAGGCCCTGAACTGCATTCCCGTGCTCCGCAGGGCCTCCGTGGTGGGAGGTGAGGAAGCCAGGCTCCTGAGAAAAGCCCCACGAAGGCAAGCAGCCCTATGAAGATGAGCGTCATGAAGATGACAAGCCAGATATGGAGCAGCACAATACAGGTGAGGAAGAAACAGTCGCGAAGGCCTCTGCAGTTGAGGAGAAATTGCCCACCTCCCTCCATTAAGGCCATGCAGAAAGCTGGAATTGATGCAGTGACCCAGTGTGATAGGAGCTGGACGAAGAAGCCACATCTAGCGGACGTGTGATACATGGGGTGTATGGTGTGGCTGACAAAGATGAAGAAACAAGAAAGGATGTTCAGTGACCCCTGTTAGACTTGATCTAGTGTCCTACATAGCTGAAGCTAAATGGGATGTAGCAACCCGATGTGACATGAGCTGGACTGAGAAGCTGCAGCCAAAAGGACCTGTGTGTTCTTGGGGATCAGAAGAGGGCGATGAAATGAGAGCTGTTCCTGTCAGTGTGAGCCTTATGAAGACGGGCATCCCAACACAGAAGAGCACGGTACAGATGCGGAAGAAATAATTAATTAACTCCTCCTCCACTTTGAGAGAAGGTTACCCACTTCCGTTGACTAGGGCCATGGAAAATGCTGGACAATGAGAAGATCCAGTGCGATAAAAGCTGGACCAAGAAGCCACGTCTAATAGTGCATGTCATCCACGGGAAATACGATTCTGCCAATGAAGATGCAGAAGCAAGAAGGGCAACACTGAGCCCCCTCGGTAGGTTTCATTCAGTTTCCCGTGTGGCTGAGCCTAAATATGATCTAGCAATCCAAGGTGACATGAGCTGGACCCAGAAGCCACATGTCACAGGACCTGTGTGGTCTTAGGGATCTGAAGAGGGTGGTGGAGATGAGGGCCCCATGTGCTTGAACTGCACTGAGTGAACTTTAATTCTGTCATTAACCCGGATGGTGTCTATTCCTTAGAGCTATGTTTATTGTAACCCCGGGGTATCTCCATTCAATAGTTAGGATGGAGCCTGGGCACATAGTACACACCCAAGTATTTTTGGAATGAAAGGCTTAGTCTTAACGCTGAGAACACATTTGGTCTTGTCGTCACTATTTCCAGCAGCATTTCGAACCTAGTAGAACAACTGAAATGGAAAGGCAGAGATTACCAAAGAGTTGGCCGGCCCGGTGCCTGTGGCTCAAGCGGCTAAGGCGTCAACCACATACACCGAAGGTGGTGGGTTCAAATCCCCAGCCCGGGCCTGCCAAAACAACAATGACGGCTGCAACCAAAAAATATCCGGGCGTTGTGGTGGGTGCCTGTGGTCCCAGCTACTTGGGAGGCTGAGGCAGGAGATTTGCTTGAGCCCAGGAGTTGGAGGTTGCTGTGAGCGTGATGCCATGGCATTCTACCCAGGGGGATAGCTTGAGGCTCTGTCTCAAAAAAAAAAAAAAGGAAAGAGTTGGCCAGAGTAATAGAAGGCTAGGGTAGGGAGGCCATGGTGAGGTTCTTTGGAAGGCTTCCTGGTTCTAGGTGACCCAATATTCTTGCTTCCATTGTGCAACCTGGAAAGAGATTCCACTTTCTATTGAAATCATCTGATTCCTACTTCCTTTTTTTTTGCAGTTTTTGGCTGGGGCTGGGTTTGAACCCGCCACCTCCAGCATATGGGGCCGGCTCCCTACTCCTTGAGCCACAGGTGCCGCCCTCATTCCTACTTCCTTAAGTTCCATAAGAAAATTAAAAGGTGTAGTATTTAATTATTGTATTAGGGTGAAAAAGTGGTATCTGATTGCCTTTTTGAAACATTTGCACAATAGGAGGTTGTAGTGTTGTGGAAGAACTGATTCTAGGCACTTTGATGGACTGGGACTCTCTGGATAGTAGGGAGATGTTGGGGATCTATAGAATGCGTGTGTGGGGACATAACAGTAGATGGGTAACAGACACAAAAATAGAATGGTACCAATCAAAGGATACTTTCTTCTACTCTGTAAACCTCCTCAGAGCCTGCCTTTATCCTAGAGACCAGATGAAAAGTCATGTTAAATTTGGAAGTTAATGCACCCCTGTGATGGTTGAGTTTCCAGGGACAAGAAACTGAGATGGAGATTTGTGTGCAGGAAGTTCCATGTGGGAAAGAACTCTTTAAGAAAGCAGTCTGGGCTGGGCATGGTGGCTCACACCTGTAATCCTAGCACTCTGGGAAGCCAAGGTGGGTGGATTGCCTCAGCTCAGGAGTTGGAAACCAGTCTGAGCAAGAGTGAGACCTCGTCTCTACTAAAAATAGAAAAATGAGCCAGGTGTTGTAGTGGGTGCCTGTAGCTCCTATTAGTTGGAAGGCTGAGACAAGAGGATTGCTGGAACCCAGGAGTTTGAGGCTGCTGTGAGCTATTGCAGGCCATGGTACTCCATCCAGGGAACAGCGTGAGACTCTATCTCAAAAAAGAAAAAAAGTAGGGCCGGGCACTGTGGCTCACACCTGTAATCCTAGCACTCTGCAGGACTGAGGCAGGTGGATTGTCTGAGCTCAGGAGTTTGAGATCAACCTGAGCCAGAGCAAGACCCTGCCTCTAAAAAAATAGCTGGGTGTTGTGGGAACTTGTAGTCCCAGCTACCAGGGAGGCTGAGGCAAGAGGATCCTTTGAGCCCAAGAGTTTGAGGTTGCTGTGAGATGTGACACTACAGGGCTCTACCCAGGGTGACAAAGTGAGACTCTTTCTCAAAAAAGAAAACAACATATGATCTGTGCTTATCAAAAGTGTACAATACTTAATGGTTACTTTAGGCACTATGCTGTACAGTATAACTTATTTATCTTGTATAACACTTTGAACCTTTTTTTTTTTTTTTTTAGAGACAGAGTCTCAGTTTGTCACCCTTGGTAGAGTGCCGTCGCGTTACAGCTCACAGCAACCTCCACTTCCTGGGCTTAGGCGATTCTTTTGCCTTAGCCTCCTGAGTAGCTGGGACACGGGTGCACGCCACAATGCCCAGCCATTTTTTTGTTCCAGTTTGGCTGGGGCTGGTTTGAACCTGATGTACAGGCCAGCACCCTACCCACTGAGCAACAGGTGCCGCCCCTGACACTTGAACTCTTTGACCATCTTGGTCTGTTTTCTGGGGCTATAACAGTATACCATAGACTGGGTAATTATTAACAACAGAAATTCATTTGGCTTATAGTTATGGAGGCTGGGAAGTCCAAGAGTATGGCACTGAGGCCAGTTGCAGTGGCTCAAGCCTGTAATTCTAACACTCTGGAAGGCCGAGGTGGGATTGGTACAGCTCAAGAGTTTGAGACCAGCCTGAGCCAAGAATGAGACCCTCATATGTACTTAAAATAGAAAAATTAGCTGGGCATTGTGGTTGGTGGCAGTAATCTCAGCTGCTAGGGAGGGCGAGGCAGGAAGATTGCTTGAACCCAGGAATTTGAGGTTGCTATGCACTATGATGATGCCATGGCACTCTAACATGGGCAACAGAGTAGAACTTATCTCAAAAAAAAGAGCATGGCACTGGCATCTGGGGAGGGTTATCCCATTGCAGGAGGATGGCAGGTATAAAAGAGCACGGGGTGTTGGGGGAGGAAGGAAGGAGAGAGAAGGTGTGTGTGAAACAGGACCACTTTTACAACAGGCCCACTGGTGATAACTAACCCACTCCTGACACGATGGCACTAATCCTTTTGGTCAGAGCCCTCGAGGCCTAACCACTTCCTTAAGGTTCCACTTTTTAGTACTATTACAGTGGGGATTAAGGTTCTAACACATGAATTCTAGGGAACAAATTTCGCCATTGACCCAGACCTTCCTGTTTAGCCCTCTCCCCAGCCCCTGGAAACTACCATTTTACACTTTTGCTTCCAAGAGGTTGACTCAGATTCATCCTTGTAAGTGGCATAACCTGGTACTTCTCTTGTATCTTGGCTTATTTCACTTACTATAATGTCCTCCAGGCTCTTGCATGTTGTTAAAAATGGCAGGATTTATATATTATTTTTCTTTGAAGTGAGGATATTCCATTATTTACAAGCGTACCAGTTTTTTCCCTCTATCCATGCCCCATTGGATGTGTAGGCTGCTTCCCTGTCCTGACTATTATGAATAAAGCTGCAGAGAACATGGGAATGCCAATCTCTCTTTAAGATTGATTTTTAATTCCTGCAAGTGTATACCTAGAGGTGGAATTGCTGGATAACATGGTAGTTCTATTATTACTTTTTGAGAAACTTCTATACTGCTTTGCACAGTGATTTTACCACTTTGCATCACCAGCGTACAGGGGCTTTTGTCTCCATGCCCTCACCAGTATGTTATCTTTTGGGGTTTTCCTTTGATAATAGCAATATAACAGGTGTGAGGTGCTATTTCCTTAAGGTTTTTTTTTTTTTAATTGAGACTGTCTCACTTTGTCATCCTCTGTAGAGTGCTGTCGTGTCATAGGTCACAGCCACTTCTAACTCTTGGTCTTAAGCAATCCTCTTGCTTCAGCATCCCTAATAACTGGGACTACAAGTGCCCACCACACCCCTGGCTATTTTGTTGTTTAGCAGGCTGGGGGCCAGGTTTGAACCCACCAGCCCTGGAGCATGTGGTTGACACCCTAACCAGTGAGCTACAGGGACCCAGCCTTCCTTAAGGTTTTGATTTGCACTGGCCTAAATATTAGTGTTTTAAAACACCTTTTTTTTTTTTTTTTTTTTGAGACAGAGCCTCAAGCTGTTCCCTGGGTAGAGTGCCGTGGCATTACACCTCACAGCAACCTCCAATTCCTGGGCTCAAGCGAGTCTCTTGCCTCCGCCTCCCAAGTAGCTGGGACCACAGGCGCCCGCCACAACGCCCGGCTATTTTTTGGTTGCAGCCGTCGTTGTTTGGCGGGTCTGGGCTGGGGATTGGAACCCGCCACCTTAGGTGTACGTGGCTGGCGCTTTAGCCGGTTGAGCTATAGGCGCCGAGCCTAGAACACCTTTTTTTATACCTGTTGACACTTCTTTTTGGACAAACATCCATTCAGTTCCTTTGCCTATTTTTAAATGAGTTGTTTGCCATAGAGCTGCACGGGTTCTTATATATATAATTTTGGGTATTAACCCTTTATTACAGTGGTTCTCAACCTTCTTAATGCCACGACCCTTTAATACAGTTCCTTATGTTGTGGTGACCCTCAACTATAAAATGAAAATAATTCATTTTCAAAATGAATTTTTTTTTTTTTGGTCAGGGCTAGGTTTGAACCTGCCACCTTTAGCATATGGGGCTGGCACCCTATTCCTTTGAGCTACAGGTGCCAGCCTTCAAAATAAATTTTTAAAAAGTTGCAAACCATTTATCTAATAAATTATTTCATAAAATGAAAATAATTTTATGTTTGGGGGTCACCACAACATGAGGAACTGTATTAAAGGGTCACAGCATTAGGAAGGTTGAGAACTCCTGCTTTATTAGACAAATGCTTTGCAACTTTTTCCCCCCTTCTGTATACTGCTTTTTCATTTTGTTGATAGTTTCCTTTGATGTGCAGAATCTTCTTAGTGTGATGTAATACTACTTGTCTATTTTTGCTTTTCTTACCTGTGCCTTCTGTGTTATATCCAAGGAGTCATTCCCAAGGCCGGTGTCAAGAAGTCTTTTCTTTGTTTTCTCCTATTAATTTTACAGTTTCAGGTCTTACATTCATATCTAATCCATTTTGAGAGGATTTTGTGTATAGGATAAGGGTCCAATTTTATTTTTTTGCATGTGGATCCCTGAGGACATTCTGGGTGTGGGCACCAGGTGATGTGCTAGCAGCATCAGGTGGTTAGACACGAGGCATGCTGCAAAATGCCCTACAGTGAGCAGAGCAGAACTCCACCAGTGTAAGTATCCTGTCCCTGAAATAAGTAGGGCAAGATAGACAAACACTGCTGTTAATGAGAGGAAAGAGCTAGATGGAGATCTAGGATTAAGGGAGGATTTTTTTTTTTTAAAGAGAGTCTTGAGCTTTTAAAAATGCTGCTGGGTGGGGAAACGGGCCCCTTTATACCCTATAAAAGAATGGGCAAATTGGTACAGGCTTCATGAAGGCCAATTTGGTCACATCTATGAAAATTAAAATTAAATACGTACTCCCATTCCTAGGGAACTATTGGCACACTTGCACATGTACACTAAGACATTTTTACTCAGGGATTTTCTTTTCAGTCTTATTTGTAGAAATGACAAATAGGAAACAACTGAATTGTGATAGAGGAATGGTTAAATGAATCATGGCACATCTAAACCAAGGGATTTTGTAACCATCAAAAATCCAAAGTAAGCGGTAGATATTACCAAGATACAGTAAATGAAATGAAGTCACAGAGCAATATTCCTGGCTGGTGCGCGTCAGTTATGTAAAGCTGACCCAAACCCCCTGTGTGCATCCGTGTGTTTGCAAATATGTTATAAGGATCTGGAAGCCTATTATCAAAGAATCATAAGTAGACTCTCCTTTCACTTTTTATTTCTATAATAGCCTGGAAATGTGAACTTTTTATGGCCATGTATAAGCCTTTATGATATTAAAACAATGTTTAAGTGCTGGTGTCAAGATAGCAGAAAGGAAGTTAGAAGACATGAGTGAAATGGGGTAAAAAATGGCGGCAGCTCCCTGAGGGGCAGGAATAATGAGAGAGCAGTACAAGTAGTAGCAGGAGCAGCTCACCTAGCAATAGAAACTTGCCACCTGTTCTAATGCTTTATAGATACCAAGTCACCTCGTCCTCCAGTCCACGAGACACACAATAGATTATACAGCCAATGGAATGGAGGCGCAGAGGTCAGGCAGCTCTCACAGCTGCTAAGTGCTGCAGATGGATGCAAGCCAGTGCTTAGTCACTGCCTCTATTACTGGCTCAGGTGGGAGTCTAGAGCACAGGGGGAAGGGGAGCCTGACGGGATGAGGGAACGCTAACCACACCTTTCTATCAGAGGCTTCATAACACATTACTACAAACTTAAAGGCTTAAAACAACCACCATTGATTATCTCATGGTTTTATAGGTCAGAAATCTGGGCAGGCTCATCCTCTACTTAGCATCTTATAGGGCCAAAACCAAGGTGTCAGCAGAGTTAGGGTTTGCTCTGGGGACAAATATGCATCCAAAGTCATGGAGGTGAGCTCGGCACCCATAGCTTAGTGGTGAGGGCACCAACCACATACACTGGGGCGGGTGGGTTCAAACCCAGCCTGGGCGTGCTAAACAATGACAACAACAACAACAAAAATAGCCAGGCATTGTGGTGGGCGTCTGTAGTCCCAGCTACTTAGGAGGCTGAGGCAAGAGAATTGCTTAAGCCCAAGAGTTTGAGGTTGCTGTGAGCTGTGACACTATGGCACTCTACCAAGGGTGACATAGTGAGACTCTGTCTCAATAAAAAACAACAACAAAAAACCCCCAAAGTCATGGAGGTGGTCAGAATTCAGTTCATTTTGGCTATAGAACAGAGCTCGATTTTCTTTCTTTTTTTTTTTTTTTTTTTGAGACAGAGCCTCAAGCTGTCCCCCTGGGTAGAGTGCCATGGCATTACAGCTCACAGCAACCTCCAACTCCTGGGCTCAAGCGAGTCTCCTTCCTCCGCCTCCCAAGTAGCTGGGACCACAGGCGCCCGCCACAACGCCTGGCTATTTTTTGGTTGCAGCCGTCATTGTTGTTTGGCAGGTCCGGTCTGGGGATTCGAACCCGCCACCTTAGGTGTACGTGGCTGGTGCCTTAGCCGGTTGAGCTATAGGCGCCGAGCCCAGAGCTCAATTTTCTTGTTGGTTGTTAGCCAAGCATCTCTAATTGGAGTCGCTGCACCCTCACCATGTGGCTCCTTCATCTTTATATTTAAAGCTAGAAATGGCATAAGAAGTATTTCACACACTTGGAATCTCTCTGACTTCCTTTTTGGTTAACAGCCAGTGACAACTTTGGAGTATGAAAGTGCTTCTGTGATTTGGTGAGGAACATTTGGAAAAGTCTCCCATTCCTTATTCTTGAAAAATAATCATGGGAGTAAAATCTAGCCTATTAATAGCCCTGAAGATTAGGGGGAGAAATCATGGAGTTATTTCAGAATTCTGCCTATCACAACCATGATGACAGCTTGGCAGGATAAGAGATCTGAGGGCTGATAATATGGTCTTCCTTGATAGGAGGGGGAAATGTGGAACCTGAAAGAGATATCAGAAAATGAAGAAAGTTTAAGTAAATGACTAGCCAACTTTTAAAAAATTTTTTTCTTTTAGAAACAGTCTTACTTTGTCACCCTCGGTAGAGTGCTATAGCATCACAGCTCACAGCAACCTCCAGCTCTTGGGCTTAGGTGATTCTCTTGCCTCAGCCTCCAGAGTAGCTGGGACTACAAGGGCCCACCACAACACCCAGCTATTTTTTTGTTGCAGTTTGGCTGGGGCCGGGTTCGAACCCACCAATCTTGGTATATGGGGCTGGCACCCTACTCACTGAGCCACAGGTCCCGTCCCATGACTAGCAAACTTTTGATTTGCTAGTTGGCTTTTTGGGCTCAGTTCTCACTTGAGTTTGGACATGAATTTGTAGGAGAATCAATTCATATGGCCATGTGATTTTTCTCTAAGTAGGCAGGGTATAGAAGCAGAGGAAGATTTTGGTTGAAGGTTCTTCTGGGCAAGCAGGGAAAAAGGATCACAGGTGAGGGGAAATGGCCAGCTAAAGTGATTTTCCCTAGAATCTAGGCCAGAAACAGAAAACCAGAGGGAGGAAGAAATAACAGCAATTAACTTGTAAGGGCTGCATGGGATGGATGGCCAGATTCTAGTTAAAGCAAGAAGGGGAAGGCAGCTTCGGTAAGAGATTAGAGATCCATAGCAATGGTTCTCCACGTGTTTACTAACCAACAGCGTCAGCATCACTTGGGAACTTGTTAGTAAAGCAAATTCCCAGACCCATCCCAGAACGAGTGAAGAGAAACTCTGGAAGTCTTGAGTGGAGCACAGGTACCTGCAGTTGATTTTGGTGCCTCAAAGGTTTGACAGTCATTGATGCATATTCTTTCTTGTTGTATAAGAATGCTTAGATCATGAATGGGATTACAGAGACAATAACAAATTCCTAGAAGAGAACAGGCTATAAATGGGTAGGAAATACTGAGACATATGGCAGAGGACAGATGGGCTGTGTTCTGCATGCTGAGGAAGGATGACAAGGATAGTGTAAGGCATAGCTGAATACGCTGGCCTTACAGTTCTCAGAAATATAAAGTCCTGGCCAATCAATTGTGTTCCTGAGTTCCTGTTCTGAAGTCAGGGACAGGAAAGTTACTAATGAGAGTTGGAGGTGGGTGAATTTGGGGCTGGGCTAGTGTTCTTTACATAGGTGAAATCCATACCTCAGAAAAGTGGCAGAAAGTGAAAGCATGAGTTTTTGGGATCCTGACAGAATGCTACACAGTAGCAGATGACCAGTGCTGCACAGGGAGGAACACACTAGCTAAATTAAAGCTTCATTCAGGCTCAGTGAAGAATAGTCTTTCTGGGTGGCACCTGTAGCTCAGTGGGTAGGGCACTGGCCCCATATACCGAGGATGGCGGGTCTAAATCTGGCCTCGGCCAAACTGCAACGACGACAAAAAAAATAGCCAAGTGCTGTGGTAGATGCCTGTAGTCCCAGCTACTTGGGAGGCTGAGGCAATAGAATTGCCTAAGCCCAGGAGTTGGTTGTTGTGAGCTGTGATGCCTCGGCACTCTACAAAGGGCGATAAACTGAGACTCTGTCTCTAAAAAAAAAAAGTCTTCCTCTCTTCCAGATACAGGCACTACCCCACCTCCTGAGATGGCTCTGCTGCAGCCCTGTCTAAGGCTATGTCAAGCAATAGGAAGAAAGTGAGGGATGAATTTTGTGACGTGGGTATCAGGCCCAGTATTTATTTATTTTTTTGAGACAGAGCCTCAAGCTGTCCCCCTGGTAGAGTGCCATGGCATCACAGCTCACAGCAACCTCCAACCCCTGGGCTCAAGGGAGTCTCCTGCCTCAGCCTCCCAAGTAGCTGGGACCACAGGCGCCCGCCACAATGCCCAGCTATTTTTTGGTTGTAGCTGTCATTGTTATTTGGCAGGCTTGGGCTGGATTTGAACTTGCCACCTTAGGTGTATGTGGCTGGCGCCTTAGCCACTTGAGTCACAGGTGCCGAGCCAGGCCCAGTATGTAATTCCCCTATATTCTTCTTCTTCTTTTTTTTTTAAGAGATGGTGGTATCACTTTGTTGTCCTGGCTGGAGTGCACTGGTGCCATCATAGCTCACTGAAATCTCCAATTCTTGGACTCAAGTGATCCTCCTGCATCAGTCTCCCAAGTAGCTAGGGCTGTGGGTATATACCACCATACACGGGTAAATTAAAGAAAATTTTTTTTTGTAGAGATGAAAGTTTTACTATGTTATCCAGGTTGGTCTTCAACTCCTACCCTCAAGGATCCTCCCACCTTAGCCTCCCAGAGTGCTGGGCTTTGTTTTTTTTTTTTTGAGACAGAGCCTCAAGCTGTCCCCCTGGGTAGAGTGCCGTGGCATTACAGCTCACAGCAACCTCCAACTCCTGGGCTCAAGCGAGTCTCTTGCCTCCGCCTCCCAAGTAGCTGGGACCACAGGC
>CAUYTI010087548.1:0-25473 GCA_963575145.1 Galago senegalensis | reverse complement strand
GGTTCGAATCCCCAGCCTGGGCCCGCCAAACAACAATGACGGCTGCAACCAAAAAATAGCCGGGCGTTGTGGCGGGCGCCTGTGGTCCCAGCTACTTGGGAGGCTGAGGCAGGAGACTCACTTGAGCCCAGGAGTTGGAGGTTGCTGTGAGAGTGATGCCATGGCACTCTACCCAGGGGGACAGCTTGAGGCTCCGCCCCCCCCCCAAAAGTTATCTGAGTATTAAATTGCACAAGGGCACAGATTTCTTTCAAAATATCCCAATTCTAAGAAACACTGTTATTCCTCACAATGAAAAACAGAGCAGCAGGAAAAATCAATGCCGGCTGCAGCACGTACAGAAACCTCAGTGGTACAGATCACACCTGAGATGTAAGTAATCCAGCAGGGGGGTGGATAAAATAAGCAAGACAGGCCTTGTACCGCTACTTGTTTTTAGAAAGACACCCTTCAGAACAAGGAATTAGCCATCTTTCAAGAAAAATATGTCATGTTGTAAAAATCATTCTTCAAGCAGAAACTGGTACTTTATAGCAAAAAGAGTTTTTGATTTCTGGAATTATCCATGTGTGCTTCTCCAAACAGGAAATCACTGATAAGGGTTACAGTATCTAAAGAACTTTACAAAATGTATTAAACAGGACTTTCACTGCTGTAGTAACAAATTAGTCTAAAAAACAAGCCTATCTCTAGAACTGACACTGAACACTAAGGTTAGAGAAACAGAATTCACCATAGATGAACGAAATGTTTACAACTACTTGGATCTCTAGCTGGGTCCCATGTTCAGTGGTTAGAGCATCACACCAGGGGTTGCGGGTTCAAACCTCACCTGGGCCTGATTAACAAAAACAACAACAAAAAACTACATCTATCTCAACAAGAAAAACAAGCCTAAGAACTTCAACTACAAGAACAAAGACATTAAAAACAAAAACAAAAACAGAAAGACCAAAAACAAAGAGCAGAGGGTCCTTCAAGTTACTCTGAACACATCCTACAGCATCCACTTGGGAGGGAGCCCTGGTTTCTTAGTTTATGCTTGACAGTCTCAGCAATGGAATATCACAGAATTACATGAAGCATATACCTAGCTTAATTAAAGATTACTGGTCAAAGAAAACAAAGCTGATGATAAGAGTTCTCATGTTATACTAAATGAATACATATTTAAAAGATTTAAATATGTCCATCAATCAAGACAAGTTTAAAAAAAAAGTCTCAGAACTCTTCCTCCTCAATCTAAAGAATCTGAGAAATATACCATATAACACAAATACCAGTGAGAAAATCTTAGTCCTAACTGGTTAGAGCAAGTTTAATTAAACTTATTTCAAAATAATTCACTCACAGGTAAAGTCAGTGAATTTAATATTATAATGTAGCCTAGGCAGAAGAGATTGGTAATATGCTCTTACAACTTCAGCAAGAGGCTGACTTTATAAAAAGGAAGAAATGTAAAGCAAGGGTTAGAGGTTTTTTTAACGCCAAAAACCAAAATCCCTAAGGTGATCAGTTCTCCCCCCAAAACAAATTTTACGTTTATGGAAATAAGAACACTGAAAAGGCAGTATCATAAGACATTCTACTCCCCGCATTAAACCAGGCAATCTTACAGGGTACTCACCAAGACCAGACACTGCCAGGGGCCGCAAAGCATCCCATACTGTTCGGAAGTCAGGGACACAGCCTTGCCTGTAATCCAGCAGAGGAAGCCAACCACAAAAAACAGCTAAACTAAATGCAGGAAATGAAAACAGCAGAGAGGCAAACAAAAAGTGCCAGGGAAGCTGAATTGGCTGAATTGGTACAGGGTGTTCTCTTCTGGGGAGTTAAGAGGAGCTTCTGCTGATTAGGAGGCATTGCTGGCTCCTGCACAATCTGAGCTGGGAAGGCTGAAGTAGCAACACAGTAGAGTGGAGAGGAGCATCCTGAGCAGACCAACATTAGAGACACAGGAAGACACAGGGCCACACAGGATGTGCACCAGCAGTACTTCATCCAGTCTGAGGAGGGAGGCATGAGATGCCCACCTGGAGAGGCTGAAAGATGATGGGAGTGGGAGGACCTCAAGCAGAACATCCAGCCAACAGCTGGAAGTACAGACTAGCTCCATCTAATACTCCGTAGGGAGTGAAGAGCAGAGATAAAGCAAGAGTCAGGGATGAGACTGCTGAGCTCCTCTGTTCACTCAACTCATTCACTGAGCAACCACTGAGGACCAGGCACGTTCCAGGCAGTAGGAACAGAGTAATAAGCAAAATACAACAGAAATCTCTGACCTCCTGGAGCTTACCTTCCAGTACCGGGAGATGGACAATAAAATAGAGTGTTTCACCAGTGATGAATACCACATTTGGAAAAGAGAAAAAATATAGGAAATAGGACAAGTCAGGAGAAGATCGTTGACTTTTTAGCTAGAATGCTGCAGAGGCCTCTGAGACACTGCAGGACATATCGCCAAGGCCTGAAGGAAGCAGGAGGCCTGGGGAAGGAGCATTCCAGGCAATAGGAAAAGCAAGGGCAAAGCCCTGGGAGGAGGAACATTCCTCAAAATAAGAATTTCCTTTGAAGCAAAGAAAACCACCAGCGGGACAGCAGGCACCTGCGGTCCCAGCTACTCAGCAAGCTGAAGCAAGAGAACTGCCTAAGCCCAAGAGCTGGAGGTTGCTGTGAGCTGTGACGCACTCTACTGAGGGCACAAAGTGAGACTCTGTCTCTTAAAAAAAAAAAAAAAACCCACCAGCGGGATCTGGAAGCCAGTGAATGGTGGCATATGCAAGGGTGTCCACAGGGCCAGCCACTCATTACTAGCCCCTGTGCTCATAGACCTATTTTTAAAGACATTCTGTCCCCTATGGCCTTCTCTAAAGGGGCTTTACAAGCACCTTGCACTTTCCAGTGTCTCACACATCTGTTCACCAGGGTCACCCACTGGTCCTTCCTGATTCTCACTGCACATTGCTAACCTGCTTGTCCTCACCATCCAGGACCAGCAGGTTAGCAGCAGCAGGAAGGTAAGCACACAGAAGAGGTGTACACTGACATACACAGAAAAACACTTTTATTTATTTATTTTTAGAGATGGTGTCCCATTCTAGCTCAGACTAGTCTCAAATTCATGAGCTCAGGTGATCTGCCCACCTCAGCCTTCCAAAGTGCTGGGATTACAGACATGAGCCACCGTGCCCGCCAGAAAAACACTTTTAAAAAGAGTTCTAACTTTTCCTTTCCTTCTTCCTTTTCTGAGTAATTCTGTTGAAGGCAAGAACGCAGACATCCGTGGAAGAGCAGCAGTGGCCCACTGTGCAGTGCTGGAGTCTGGGCAGGGTGAGAAGAGGTGAGAGGGGAGAGGCACCTGGTGAGAGGGTCAGACCTCTAGTGGGTGAGGGTGGCACCAGACAGGCAACAAGGTGATGGTAGTGAAGACAAACTGTTTGATTAAGCAAACCAACATTTTAAAGATAATGGGCCAGGTATCGTGGCTCATGCCTGTAATCTCCACACTCTGGAAGGCCAAGGAAGAACGATCCCTTGAGCTCAGGAGCAAGAAACCAGCCTAAGCAAGAGCAAGACTCATCTCTACTAAAAAACAGAAAAATCAGCCAGGTGTAGTAGCATGTAGTCCCAGCTACTGGGGAGGCTGAGGCAAGAGGATGGCTTGAACCCAAAAGTTTGAGGTTGCTGTGAGCTTAGGCTGAGGTCATGGCACTCTAGCCTACGTGAGAGAGTGACACTGTCTCAAAAAATACATATATGCTTATATATGTATACGTATACACACACATACATAAGATAACACAAGCAGCTTTCTTACCATCAGAGAAAGAAGTTACAAATATGAAAGGGAAAAAACTGAATGAACCATTTGGTATCAGACGGAAATTGTAAGTGCTAGTATAAACTTAAGGTTTTCAATATATAAGTACATACAGACAGATGTACAAATAAATATCTATGCACGTATGCATACATACATTTTCTAGTTTTGTATATAGAAAGGACATGGTAACAGTCACATCCCAATAGTAGGCCCACCTAGTATACACAATTAGTTTTCTAAATATCAATCTCAACTGAAAGAAAGTAGGCTCTTTGGTGTCAGGCTGCCAAGATGCATCTGGAATACATTGTTATACCAGGGAGGAAGGACTCAAAGAATGATGAGAAAGTGTCCAAGGAACACAAAAATCAGTTTGGAAGAGCCCCTACTAGCCAAATCTGGGACAATGTGAATATCAAAATAATTAAAGTAACAGATCCTAACACACCACATAAAACAGGAAAACAGAAGTCCACAATGACATAAAGTTTGAAGAAGAATGAGACATTTATGTAGGTGCAAAATGCTTCCCAATGGAGAAAGAAATTTACTTACAAGGGGGAATAAAGTACCTTCACAGCAGAGAAGCTTCGTGGTCATCCAAGTTGACCAGCACTGAGACAAAAGGGCACAGGTCTATCAGAGCAAAAAGAGCCCAGCACCGCGTCTGGGAGGTGCCTGCCAAAGACACACAACTGGAGTCAAATCACAAGGCAACAGCAGGCCAACCCAAATCAGAGACAGTCTATGAAATAACTGGCCACAATTTTCCTAAGTACCAAGGGAATGAAAGCCAAGGAACAACTGAGATACTGTTCCAGACTGCAGGAGACTCAAGAGACCATGCAACTCAGGATTCTGAACTGATCTATGTGCTATAATGGACATTCTGGACTAACTGGCAAAACCTGAATGGGCCTGCCTGTGGATTAGACAGCAGTGATGTATCCATTACAAGCTAATTTTCTGATTTTGACAGCTATGCTGTGATTAAATAAGAAAGTCATTGCTTTGAGGAAATGCCCACTACAGTATGAGGTTTGCAATTCACTCTCAAATGGTTCAGAGAATAAAAAGCTTTCATACCGTACTAACCATCTTTCTGTTAGATTCAGACTGTTTCTAAAATATGCAGGAAAAAAATGAGTTAATCTTTATTTAGCCTCAGTTGCCAGACATAACTAGGCTGAGGAGTATTCAAATTTTAGCAGTGGTGCCGGGGGCAACTGTAAGCCTCCTGTACTAGCCTTTGTCAGTCCTGACTGCTGTGTGCATAACCAGACTACACATCCCATCAGACAGACTTACACCATAACCTGGTACACAGAATGACTTCCAAACAACCCAGCAGATGGGACTGACCTAGCTAAAGGGAAATTAAAAGTAAATATCTCTTTCTAGGGACTTGACAAAATTCCTAAAGAGATTTATAGTAAAACAAATATCTATTAAAATTAACCTCAGTTTTCTATGATTTCCATTTATACAAATCAGGTAACATTTTGACCCCCAAAATATTGAGGCATCCAGTATATAATACAAATCATGGTTAAGAAGTCAACAAACCCTATGTAATAAATACTTTCCATATGTTTCTAGTGAGTATGAAAATCTTACATCCTTTTAGAATGACAACTTGCTAATATATATTAAAACCCTTAAAAATGGACAGAAAACACTTTTGGTCTAATAAATCCAGTAATAACAGAAACACCAAGTGTTTCTGACAAGTGCTAGTCTAAATAAATTGCATGTATTAACTCATTTAATCCTCACAACAACCTGTTATCACCCCCATTTTCAGATGAGAAAACCTAGGACCAAAATAGCTAAGCAATTTGCCCTGAGGCCACACAGCCAGTGAGAGGGACAGTCCCACACACCTGGGGACTCAGGTGTTCTAGCTATGCTCTTCAGCAACAGCTGACCTGCTCTTTTAAAATCTCTCCTAGGAATTCAATCCAAAATCTGAAAGCACACAATGATTTACATCCAAGGATACACACTGCAAGATGATAATTGGGAAAATCAGAAGACCATCTCTATGTGCAATCATAGGAGACTAGCTAAATAATTACAGGTCATCCATACCATAGAATGCTATGCAGCAATTTTAAACTATGTTCCTGTGTTATTGATAAATAATGGTCTCCCCAAAGATGTCCACAACCTAAGCCCTAGAAACTGTGCATGTTAGTTTAGAACAACAGTGTACAGGTGTAATTACAAGGATCTTTCTAAGACAGATCTAAGACGGAGGCAAGAGGTCAAGAGTGGGTAAGAGATGGGAGATGGAAGAAAGAAGCGAAGTAACTCGAGGATGAAGTCACAAGCCAAGAAATGCAGGTGGCTTCTAGAAACTGAGAAAGAGAAGGAAACAGATTCTCTGAGAGCCTCCACCAGTAACCAGACCTGCCAACACCTTGACGTTAGCCCAGGGGACCGATTTTGGATTTCTTACCTTCTGTAAGATAGTAAATTTGTGTTGTTTTCAGTCACTGTTTATGGTAATTTGTTACAGCAGCAATAGGAATATGGTAAAATGCTAATAAAATATTAAGTAGTTCAGGTACCGTTATAATCCGCATTTTTACTTTTAAAAATGTGTCTATGTGGATAGGAAAAAAGGAACACGGAAAGGTACATACCAAAATGGTTAACAGTGATTCTGCCTTTTAGTAGTGCAATTATAGATAGCTATTTTCTGCCGTGTTCTATTTTATCTTTTTTACATGGTATTTTTACAATTAGATAAAACATTAAATACTTTAATATTAACTTTTAAAAATAATTTTAAAGAAAAAATCACATTTACTGGTAACAGTGACGCAAACATTCAAATATGTTAGATTTACTTTTACTTGTAAATATAGTAGAGCTTAGAAGAGAACCATCTCCTAGAATCATTCTCATAAATCTGTCTACAGCTACCTTCCAGCCTGAGGAAAAGATACTCTTTGAAAATATTAACCTTTTAGGGGAGGAGCCTGTGGCTCAAAGGAGTAGGATGCCGGCCCCATATACTGGAGGTGGTGAGCTCAAACCCAGTCCCAGCCAAAAACTGCAAAAAAAAAAAAAAAAGGAAAAGAAAAGAAAATATTAAGCTTTTAGACAGTTAATTCTGAAAATGCTTATTACCATTTGTAGTATCGTGTAACTGATGGAGCCTACTTAGTACTGTGACTGGATCCACTAAATAGCGACTCAATTTAATTTCTGTAAATTCTTTATACAGAAGACTTAGTTATCTTTTCATACAAAGGCACAGCCTTAAAAGATGGTATTTTCCAGATTTATGGATCTTCCATGAGTATGATTACACCTCTAAACCAGGTGTAACAAACCGATATTTGATATCAAATACTAAATGGAAAAGACAGTTCAAATCATATATACTGGGAACAAGATTTAATGAGATATTCCATGCAAAAGTAAGAAAAAATAGAGGAAATGTATCATTTGGACAAGCAACTAGTCTAGTTAGCAATGAACAATCCTTATATCTCTGAGAGTCCCCTACTTATA
The DNA here is from genome assembly GCA_963575145.1 of Galago senegalensis. Taxonomy (NCBI): domain Eukaryota; kingdom Metazoa; phylum Chordata; class Mammalia; order Primates; family Galagidae; genus Galago; species Galago senegalensis. The sequence goes on along the minus strand of CAUYTI010087548.1, from coordinate 18,125 downwards.
ATTAGCATAATAAAAGAACATCACAAAGATTATATTTCTGAGTGAAACCAAAATATATTGGAAATTATTTCTGTGAAAATAATTTAAAAATATAATGAAGGTGAGAGGAAATAACTGGTATCGCCCAATAATCATCTAATTGTGCACCTATGCCTTGCTTTTTAATCAACTAGTTTACTAGAATAGCTCCAGAGAAGACTGAGTTGTGCTTAGACTATGAAGGGTATTATCTAGTTCAATTAAAAGTTGGCTGAAAACTACCACTTTCACAGCTAATTGCATACTTGGCTGTATTGCCAGTGTTTAACAGGCTAACAATTAAGCAATGCCCAACCACACTATCTTAAAAATAAAGGTGTATTTTTACACCTAATTAAACCATTTCTTCTATCAGTTTGCCTTGTAGTTAAAAAAATTTTTTTTGTTTTCATTCTGACCTATGTTGTCAATACAGCCAATGGTAAGAAACCTTGGTCTGCAATGGTGTTTTGGAGGGTTGTTTTGTTTTTTCACCAGACTAGATCACACACTTTTACTCAAAATCTAACAAGCAGGGTAAGACACACACACCCCCAAATCTGTGGTGCCTGCTCTTTTGCACATGTCGCTACTATCCCCTTGTCCACTTCCCTTATTCTTTACTCATCTAGTATCAGCTGGCCACACAAGGCACCTCCAAACTTCATACCTTTCTCATTTTACTTTAAATCATTTCGTCAAATAGATTTCTGCTGCACAAATGAGAACAATGTACAGTTGACTTTAGTCTTCAGGTTTCCTAAGTTTTCTTATTCTAATTATTAGTAGTACTTATTGGGGCTGCCACATAAATAAGGCAGCAGCAGGCAAGAACCATCTACCATTAGACTAGTAGAAAAAAGAATCGAACATATTTGAGAGACCGAATTTGAAGGGAAATGTTAAAAACCTATTGACCAGAAGAGATTCTGCTTCATCTTTAGGTGTGTCCAAGCTTCTACAAGCAACGAATAAAAAAGTCCCTTTTTACACAGAAATGGCCAACTCCTGACTACATGAGATGCGTGAGGAGTGCAGTAGACATCTAATGGGCAAGAGTGTGGCTGGGGCTGCACCGCCTGCCCTCAATAAACAGCTCTTCTGACACCTGCATTATTTGCTGGAACCTAAAATAAAATTTTACTTGCAAAAAGTGTTCTACGTGAATGGTAATACAAAATTTCATACATCCATACAATAGATATTGAGCCACAAAAAGGAAAGAAATGCTGATACATGATACAATGCGGATAAAACCATGAAAACATGGTAGTGAAAGAAGCGGCACACAAAAAGCCACGTCTGATTCCATTTGAAATACTGAGAAAAAACAAATCTAAAGAGGCAAAGTAGATTAGTGGTTACCTGGGCTGGGGCTGGAAATGGGTATTGACTGCAAGCAGGCACCAGGAGTCTTCTTGGGGTGATGGAAACATTCTAAAAATGACTGCAGTGAGGAATGCATAACTCTGTACATTTACCAAAAAAACACTGCATAGTACACTTAAAGCAAATGAATTTTATAGTACAAAAATTCTATCTTAAAGAGGCTCTCACATAAAAAAATATTTAAAAGGGTACCGAAGATTTGAAAGAAAAGTTGGTAAGAATTACCGCTCTTCTCCAAGCCCTTTTTATGAAACTGAAACCTAGAAGTTAGACTTACTAGCACAGTGAAGACTACAGGGTTAGTCTCCAGAACTGAACTCTTGCGGTCTCACTGGAAGTATCACTTAGAACCTTAAGAAAATGTCAATTATTTAACTTAAAGCATGTAGATAAAGAGGTTAATATTGCCAGGGGCTCTATCCAAAACAAGGGGTTGAACGTCTGTATAGAAATGCTGACGCTCTACAGCAGCATAACCCTGCCAAGATTTTAAGATCCTATATAGTTTTAAAAGGCGTTCCGGCTCTGAGAGTTCGCCGAACATTATCACGTGCCCAACTTGTCCACAGGTTTCCTAAACTGCATTTAAACAGAATCAGTAGTGCAGTACGCACAGGCTGAGATATGGCAAAGAACTGAGGCCCCTCAAAATCTGATACCTGGACTTCCCTGGAAGCACACCTAGAATTACATGTTTGCCTAGGCTCAAAGCCAGACTCGGGCATATTACTTCTCTCCGTAAACCTTTATTTCACATAAAGAAAATAATGAAACCGAACAAACTACCAAACCGTGCCAACGCACAGAGCGGGCCGGCAGGACGGGCATCCCGTGAGCCGCGGCGCAGGCTGACGCGCGAGGTCCCAGGACGCACTGCTGGACCCCGGCGCGCTAACGCCCACCTGCCCCGCGCGACCCGGCCGGCTGCCCGAGGGAACCAAGCGCCGCGACGCCGGCCACAGCAGCGCAGGGACCGAGAACGGGGCCCGGCCGGCTGCCCGCGGGAACCGGGCGCCGCGACGCCGGCCGCAGCAGCTAAGGGACCCAGGACCCGGCCCGGCCCGTGCGGCCCCTCGCCTCGCGCGGCGCCTGGCCTCGGGGCCTCGAGCACGAACGACACCCCGGAGGGCGCGAGCAGCCAGGCAGGTGGGAGGAGCGGCGGCTGGGCAGCCCGAGTGTGCGGGCGGCTGACGTACCTGGACCGCCTCAAGCTCGGGTCTGGCGGCCCCGGGATAACGGCACCTCAGCAGCGAACACGCTGAGGTCCTCCATTCGGGGCTGTTTACTCCCAACTCTCGCGAGACCGCGAGACCCGGGCAAAGAGGCCCGCAGCCGGGAGCGTCCGCCTCCCCGTGCGTGCCGTGCGTGTCACACGCCTTGCGTGCGCGCTCTGGGCGCCGAAGGCCGCGGACCCGGGCTTGGAAATAAATAAATAAATAAATAAATAAATAAATAAACAAAGGTCTCGCGACATTTAGGGCCCTTGGCCGAGGATGGGGGCGTGAGGGGAGGGGCGTGGCCAGCTTGCTCTGCCGCGGTGGGAGGCGCGGGGGATGGACTTCGAGTTTGTGACCCGCAGGGCATTGAGGTCGGAAGGTCGGACGCTGGGGACAGGCCTGAGAGGGGCTGAGCTGAGCCAGGGCGACCCTGGCGAAAAGCTCCGCCGTACATTAGAATTTTGCCCTAAACGTGTTGAAAGCGCTAGCCGGTCCCGCGGGTGTCTGTGTGTCCGTCAAGCTCGTTTCTTCCAAGCCAGGAAAGCTCGGACTCCACACGCCTCGCCTAATGGTATCCCCACGACCACCCGGCACCTACTCTGGCAGCTAAGGTGCCGGGGAGGGTTGGAATCCTGAACGGTCTGACCCCTGGCCTGACCAACCCCCAAATCCCCTCTACAAACCCCTCACGGCCTCGGCCTGACTATTAAGAGGGCCTCCAGATAGCCAAGTGCACACCTGCTGCTGGGGTACCCGCGCTTTGAGAAACAGGGAACTTTTCTAATGCTAAATTTCTACCTTTACTGAAGAAACAAGGGCCAACGTGTTAAAACCCAAAGTCTGCATCCCCTCAAAATATCTGGGTGAGTCAGATACTAGAATCACAGGTGGTTTTCAGTCTACATGCTGAACTGGCCCCCACTTGATACTGGTAAAACGGAAAACACTTTTAGGTAACGCTGGTGGGCAGTGATGCACTACAGTCAGATAAAACTGATTTATATCTTTTCTGAACTTTCCACCGCACTGTGTTAATGCTGAATGGCACCACCACCACCAACAAAAAATCACCGCACTCCATCTCTTCCTTAACATGATTCTACACAATTGCTTTAACGAAATGGACACAGAATTACAATTACCGTATCCTACTACCCATATCTACTTTGTATTAGAATGTTGAGCAAGTTATTTAATCAGCTTCCTCATCCCAAAGATAGGGATACTGATTATTACGGGATGAGGGTTAAATGAAACACACATAATGTGCTTGGCTCACACTATTCAATGAAATGGTGGTTGGTTCTTAAATCCTTTCCAGATCTCAAGCGATTTTACTTTCAGAGAACTCTTAACTTTTTGCCATTTGCAAATCTTCAAAGATAGTCACTTTCTTCTGCCACTACGTAATACATTTTATCTTAAACTTGACTGCCATTTTGTTCCTTGGTTAAATTAATCTTGTTCAGGGTTTTTTTTTTTTTTTTTTTTTTTTTTTGGTAGTTTTTGGCCGGGCCAGATTTGAACCCTCCACCTCTGCTATATGGGTCGGGGCGGTACTCCTTTGAGCCACAGGCACCGCCCCAGGGTCCTTTCTAACAGTCTTAAAGTCACTATGCCACTGAATATACAGCTCTGCTGTTAGGAACTGGGGTAGCGAATGGCAAGCACCCTTTGTCATGGCAGTGAAGCCCCAAAGCAGGCTCGGCGCCTATAGCTCAACCGGCTAAGGCGCCAGCCACGTACACCTAAGGTGGCAGGTTCGAATCCCCAGCCTGGACCCGCCAAACAATGACGGCTGCAACCAAAAAATAGCCAGGTGTTGTGGCGGGGGCCTGTGGTCCCAGCTACTTGGGAGGCGGAGGCAGGAGACTCACTTGAGCCCAGGAGTTGGAGGTTGCTGTGAGCTGTAATGCCATGGCACTCTACCCAGGGGGATAGCTTGAGGCTGTCTCAAAAAAAAAAAAAAAAAAAAAAGCCGCCCCAAAGCAGGGAAGAGGATAATACTGCCAGTTCCTCAGAAAGCCTATGAAATGAAGGGAGCTGGGCATGGGAGAGAGAAGTCACTGGGAGATCTACTAAGAAAGGCTGAGCTACAAGATCCTGGTCAACCACTCCTGGTTTTTCTAACACTCTGGTCTCTAATTTAACTTCCTAAACTTGTGTACATGTATAGAACTAAGCATGGTGGGTTCTTAAATCCTTTCCTACAATTCTGCAAGTAGGTAAAACTTTTTTCAAATGAACTTATTTTTAAAAAATAATAGGCTGGGCGGCACCTGTGGCTCAGTGGGTAAGGCTCCGGCCCTAGCCAAACTGCAACAACAACAACAAAATAAATACAAATTAAAAAAATTAAAACAATAGCCAATGGTATAGGCATCAGCTGACCTGGGGAAAGCCTCTCTGGAGTTGTGGCTTCTGGAGTCAGGGCAACTGCCCTGCCAGTGAAAGCGATCCCAGGGGCCTAGTGGACCTGTGCAGCAAGTCACACTATGTGCAGCTTTTACTGGGCAAAGGCAGCTTTGCAAAAACTTCAAAATCTTGGAGGCAAACACCAAGCAGGGCCAGATCATGTCTCTGCTGCTCAACCCACAAGAGGAGAAGACATCCATGGAGATACCCACTCACCCACAGCCCTACCCACCAGCATGTCTTAGATTACCATGACTTCTCTGAGGACAAGAACTTCATGCTTTTGGTGTTGGAGTTCTGCCACTTGAGGTCTCTCCTGGAGCCGCACAACAGGAAAATACCGTGCCTGAAGGCACTACTACCTGAGAGAGATTGTCCTTGGCTGCCAGTACTTACACTGAAGCCAGGCTATCAAGCTAGACCTTTTCCTGAATGAACAAGGATCTGGAAGTAAAAGCAGGATTTTGGACTGGCAACTCAAGTCGAGGTATGGTGGGCAGAAGAGTGAGACCAATCCTGGGTGGGATTCCTAATTATGTAGGTGCTAAGCAAGAAAGGGCAGTTGTGAGGCAGACACGTGGTCCACTGGGTACATTATACCTACCTTGCTAGCCGGCAAACCACTTACTGAGACCTCTTATCTAAAAAGAAACCTACCTCTGGATTAAGAAGAATTAACCTGTATTCCCCAGCACCTCCACCCCATGGCCACTGCCCACCCAGCCACTAATGAGCTATCTCCCTGCCCCTGCCTCATCATTCCACTGACAGTCTCAAGCCCTCCCAGCAGCCTGCACTTCAGTGGTCTTCAATAAAGGCAAGAAGAACTTCCTGCCAAGCAACCTTGAGGAAAGAAGGAACCAGAGGCGTGGGACCATTACTGTGATGCTTGTGTTACTTGAACATCACAATGACAGACACAAAGACAGACTGGAATTGGTTTTGGAAGACACAGAATATCAAGACTGAGGACACACTTCCCAAATGTGACAAGATTGTAAGAAATTGCGTTTAGGAAAAAAACAAAAAAGTCTCCTAAGAGCTGTCTCTGCTTTTTCTTCCCACTCTTTCTTGAACCCACTGCCAAATAAGAGCTTTCGTCTCCACCATTCGAATGACATGGCTCATGGGAAAATCCCCAGTGATCTTTGCATTGTTAAATTCAATGATCAAATCAGTCTTACTCAACCTAACAGAAAAATGATCAAGAAATCAACTTAGTAGCTTCAAAAGACTTATTAGATAGCAAGCACAATGGTACGTGCTTATGGTACCAGCTACTCGGTAGGCTGAAGTGGGAAGATCACTTGTACCCAGGAGTTTGAGTCTAATCTGGGCAACACAGCAAGATGTGGATCTCAAGTTAAAAAGACTTACTAGGCATATTGTTACATACAATTTTGTTACTAAAGCATCAGCTTTTAATGAATTATGACCACAGATGTTTGTGGGTTTATTTGTTGTAATCATTGTATGAATGGAGAAAAAGTATCTCTCATTCCAATCAACCAACTTACAAACACTGGGAACAAAACCTTCTCCAAAGGAAACAGATGCGACTGCTTTTATTGTTAAACTTTCAATTCACATTTTAATTTTCAAAGGTTCATAATTCCCATATTCTTAATAAGAAACCCCATCCACAGTGGTTCAATTAACCTTCAGACAAGCTCTGAGGGGGGGGGGAAGGCATTTTATGAAAATTAAAAAATCTAAAGAAATTCTCGGTCTTGATTTTTCACTGAAGCTATGGACAACTTTGTATCACATTTGCACCAATTAAGCATGTTTACCTTGTGTGTCCTCCCAAGGACAGAATTTTAAAACATCACTGACAAGGTGTGTTTACTTATTCTAATCACATAACAATGACTCCATACCTAATTTAAAAATCTAAGACATGACTGGACCACATAACCTTATATATAACTATCTGACAATATTTTTACATGAAGTTGCTATTGTTTATTACACGTCAATTAAAGTTCATGACAAAGTGGCATGAAGTCAAGAGGATTCCAAGATAACACCATCAAAACTTCTGGTGTTACACAGTATCTCCAAGTGTGTAGTTGTTTTACACCATATGTTTTGAAGACATGATTGTGGAAGAGCTTCTGAGGTTGACCATTAAAATCTTCTAAGCCCAAGTCACATCTGGAAATACTGTAGGCAATGTTAGGGGCAAAACTGTGTGCATTGCATAAAAGCGCACTAAGGCCTGCTTGTAATAGAATATCACCTCACGAGAAAACAGTGCCTCTGACACCCAGACTTTAAACCAACTTCTGAGCTTTTGCAGCAGCACCACGGTGCTAAGCTCTGAACTGTAAATGTGCACATACTGTCATAGTCAGATAGTGACTTACAGTTTTCAAAGCACTGGGTATGTGGGCCTCCAAAATGGTTGGCTTCACAGGACCTGAACTAAGACATTTCACAGTAGGTTTTGCCGAGGACCCATATTGTGTGTGTGGGGGGGTGTCTGTGCCTAATCATCTTCACACCGACAGAAGTAGTCATGATAATGCATAAATCCATTACGTGAACCAAAAATGAACTTCTAACTTCTTATTTCAACACACACACATCACACACCACACACATAATTGGTCCAATGTTTTAACTACTGTTCCAGACTTGATATTTATAATTAATAATGCTACTGGAATGGAATAATATCACATACAAAAATATATGAAAACCAAATATAACAAGCTCTAATGGGCTAAATTTCAGTTATAAAATGGGTCGTAGTCTAAGAAATCACTATGTATCCACAATAGTTATTTCATAAATGGAAAGACGACTGCGGCTTACCCATGACACATCCAAATCAAGGGATGAATCCATTCCACAGTAGATATGAAAACACAGCAAAATAAAACCAAAACGTAACACAGGAAGTAGTATCACACACGGCAAACCTATAGCATAAAACTTGGTAGGTGTGTTTACTATGAAAAGAAATAATTTAGATTTTTAATATCCCATAAGTTCCCACATCAAGTCATCTTGACAGAAAATCTTTTTAAAGTAATGTAACCATAAATGAAGTTGCTCAGACACAAGGCAGACACACACACAAAACACACACATACAGTTCTCCAGTGAAGTATTAATTGAAGTGCAGCATTTTTATAACTAGAGCTATGTAATGTAACGCACACAGATTTTTTACAGCTAAACGGCAATCTCAGTTATAAAATAACACTTCAGTAATCTTTTTCTTTTAAACCATAACTCATCTAGTGAAATAGGCCATTTCCCTTAAAAAAATCTGACATTTTAAGAGCTGACAAGTTACATTATACTTCAATATTTAGATCATTGTGGCTCCTAGACCATAAATTATACAATGTTTGAATAACTTAGGAAAAAGGCATCAAAATTAATCTTCCATCAGCTCCTCTACCTTGTCACGGCCTCCTTGCCACCCACATGGCCCTTGAGGCTTTTTCTCAGCACTCTCTGAAAGTGTTATGCTTACGTTACAAATGATGACTCAACAGTAAGCTAAATAATCAGTAATAAAAGAAAATACGTAAGATAAATGTTTTTCCAAATGTCGGAATACTGTAGATCCCCACGAGTTGGTGAAACTTCTCCAACGATCACCCAAATTCATGCTCTGCAGGATAAGGCCTCCTCACGTAAGGAACGGTTGAGAATATTTGCTCCCCACACCCACAGCCACTCAGGCATATACTGTGCAAAAAGAAACTAAAATGAAAGAGACAAAGGTTGTGAGGTTAGAACCGCAGGCCATCAACATTAAAAGACAAGTACACAGATCAACATATAATTTAATTAAATAAATAGCCACTAATCACATTAACTACAACAAAAGAAAAGCCCTTGGGCGCTAGTACTGGACACCTGCTTTTTGCATAAGATCCTGCCCTGGATTCCCTGCGGAACAGAAACATGGTCACCACCTAGCCACCCCCTTCCTCTAATGAGGCTGAAAGACCAGCATGTAGTCATTCGACTCTCTCTTTACTTCATGAGATACAAACAGTATATTCACTAATTACAAATTACAAAACCATTACAGGAACAAGTCAGGTGGAACTGAGAGATGTTCACATGGTTAGTACTGTATGAGAAAACTGGGGTTGTTTCAGGGGCAGGACAGAGCGAAGTTAAGGAAAATTGAATTAGAAATTCAACCAGGGTTCGTTGTATGGACACATGATGAGGAAGCTCAGGGAACCAAAGGAGTTCTGCTGATGCTTCTGGTCTCCGGCAGAGCCACTGTGCCCCCAGGAGACATATGGCAGTGTTGGGAAACATTCTGGGTTCTCCCACTGGGGGAGAGTGCGACTGGGATCTAGTAGGCAGCGGACAGAACAGCCCCCCACGACAAGGGACTGTCCCTGTCTGCCCCAAAGGCCAACAGTGCTGCAGTGGAGAAACTCTGTGCTGCTTGGACAGATCTGTAGAAGTTCTAACACCCTTAAGTTAAGGAAGAGAGAGGGACAGGCCCCCGCCAAATACTGACATGCTAGCCCCGAACAGATGTAAGATAACAGAGCTTACCCAACCCTCTGCTCAGTAAATGGATGCAGGTTACTCTACAATTCCTGAGAGACCATACCGAGTAAGGACGGTCCCATATCACTAACTGCCTGTGACAGTCCTGGAGCTACAGCTGTTCCCAGCCAAGAGGCTCCAGGTTAGTCACCTTGGAGACAGGGGCCCAGTACTGGGGCAAGTAACTATGGCCTCTTGGCTTTCTTAAAGAGCCACGAACTTGTGGGAAAATACTAATACACAAATACTCCTCCTTGGAGCCCATTCCTTAAAGCAGGCATCCCCAAACTGCGACCCACCTAGGACATTTATCCGGCCCGCTGGGTGTTTTTGCCACTGCTGCCTGTCCTGCTTAGCAGCCGACTCGTCCCAGGGCCCATAGTCCAGCCTCCAACGGTCTGAGGGACAGTGAACTGGACCCCTATTTAAAAAGTTTGAGGACCCTGCCTTAAAGCAAAGCATTCTAAATCAAGAATAGATAAATCAAGGGGATAAAAAGAATCTCTTTATAGTCCCATAGGTGGACCTATACGTAGGGTCACCCTGAAACCTGTGGGTAACTGAGACAGGCTACATCATCAGAGCCCCTGTGCATGTTCATTTAGTGGGGGTGGAATCAGCACCTCAAAGTCTGGGGATTTTGCTTGTTAATTTTTGAGACAGAGTCTAACTCTGTCACCCTGGGTAGAGTGCCATAGCATCACAGCTCACAGCAAGCTCAAACTCTTGGGCTTAAGTGATCCCCTTGCCTTAGCCTCCTGAGTAGCTGGAACTACAGGTACCCACCATAAGGCCTGGCTAATTTTTCTGTTTTTAGTAGCGATGGGGGGGGGGTGTCTCACTCTTGTTCAGGATGGTCTCAAACTCCTGAGCTCAGGTGATCCACCTGCTTTGGCCTCCCAGAGTGCTATGATTATAGGTGTGAGCCTCCGCGCTTAGCCTAAAAATCTATTTTTTAAAATTTCCATTCATAACCACCATCTATTTCAGGGGAACAGCATCAAGGTACATTTTGCCAGCTGCCTAACGAGTGCACATGCAGACTTAACGAGCACACCGTTTCTGCCTCACTCCAGGGAGATCTCAGCACCCCAGGCAGTGGGACAGAAAGAGCTTAGTGGGAAGCCCCAAAGGAAAAGGAGGACTGTAATCATCTGGGTCAGTAATTTTCAGATGTTGTTCTGTCACACCCTAGGGTGCTGTGAGAGGATCTTAGGCGCACTGAGAAAAAATTTTAAGATAATTCAATTATTTTTGAAAGAAATTCAATGCACAGTAAGCATATTTTTTTAAACTTTTTTTGATCAACGTAATTTAAGTGTGCCATGGAAGTTTAACTATAGGCTCGAGGGTGCCATAAAAAAAAAGTCTGAAAAACACTGCTCTGGGTACTGGTAGACAGTCTAAAGGGGCCTAACTTCATTGATTCATGCAGATGGTACAGCCGGGAGAAAGGCATAGAGCCCCGGGAGGGAGCTCCCAAACTCAAGTAAGAGAGGGAGGTACCGGCTATGATGGATTTCAGGTTTTTTTCTGGCTCTCTCCACATAGGACAGACTCAGGGGTCCTGAGCAGTCTGTCCAGATTTAAGAAGGAAGCTGCTACTCAGTGACCAAAGCCAACAACGGCTGTTGATGCGGCACAGCACCTTAAGTGTCTGCTACTCAGTGAGACTGGGGAACCCCCAGATGATAGAAGAGTCAACAGTAAGGCACGTGTTCTGAGTGTTAGAAATTAATCTTGGTGATTAACACATCGCTAACTGGTACGAGTTACCCGGGAACATGGAGATAGTTTCTGTATAGGATTGCTGGTTAACAATGTGTTAATGTAAACATCGTGCGCTCCCCAGACACTGTGACACAGGTTGAACCTTAAGATGTTAAGAAAAGAATGGGAACGAGAAGGATGTAAAGGCCCATGAGCTAGGATCCTCACACTGGAGTTACTCCAAAGGTGGAAAGAGAGTGTCTGCGAAAGGAGGTGAGGACGGCTCAGGCACCAGCTAGGGAGTGAGCATGCTTGTGGCCCCGGCCTCGCAAGCTGATCAAAACTAGCCTCTTTTTACACAGACTCAGAAAGGATCACGGGACACATTTAGTTCTCCGTGAAACACTGTGAAATACCTCCAGCTTGCCTCTTTGAAGGGCTCTAGGACAGAAAGAACTACATGTGAAACACACTGAGTCCTGTGGACAAAGCTACCCAGACAAGCAGACCCACGCCACCATCAACTCCTGCCTGCAATGCTGCAGCATGGCGCCTCCCTCTGAGAGGCATCCCACTCTCCTGGCCTCCTGATTGTTCCTTCAAACCTCCCCACTCCCGCAAGCCTCGACCTGCATCTTCATTCAGGCAGCCCTTCCCGTCGGACCAAGTCCCACTGCTGCAGGTGGACTCCAGCACTCACTGCTTGTTCTCCAAACCCAGGTCGGAACCGTGACTTTGCTCCTTTGTCTTTAAGCTTTTCTTCTCCTCATGTTCTGTCTCTCCCATATGTAATTAGAGTCAAGTCTCTCCAACTTGAGTAAACTACCAAGCAAGCAGGAGCCCACCCTGGGCCCACTGCCCACACCACCCTGTACAGCCTCATTTCCTGAAGACGCTCACCTCACACACGGGGGCCACAGCCTTGTCCCCCATATACTTGTCAGCTCACCGCAACCTGCCTTCTCCCTAAGAGGCCTCCCAAACTGCCTTCATCGAGGAGGTCACCAGAGAGTTCTAAGACATGCCACCATTTGTTCCTATGTTACATGACGGCTGGCGTCACACCGAAGACCGTTCCCTCTGCCTCAAAACTCTCTCCCCCTTGGTGTCTAGAAGCCATGCTCTGCTGCTTCCTAGAATCCCTCTCAGTCTCCGTTGCTGGGTCTCCTTTCTCTGTCTTTCTCTAGAAGCTGCAGGCCCTTGGGACTCTGCTCTTTTCGTCTCTCCACCTGCTCTCCTGGGATGACACCACTGCCCCACAGTTGCCACCCAACTAAATGCTGATGCCCTGCGAACCTTCAACTCCCACACACCCCCTCCACCTGAGCTCCCCACTACACTTCTTCCAAATATTTCCAGGGCCTTCAAAACCAGCATGTGCACAACTTTGATTATTTCTCCCCAAACCCGAGCTCTGCCTCCAGGTTATCCATCTGAGTAAATGGCACCACTGAATTTCTGAAGCTAGGAACCTGAGGATATGTTTGGCTTCTTCCTTTCCCTCAGGCCCTCACATCCAATCTACCATCATATCTTGTCAAGAGATAAACATGTAATATCATTCTTAATTAATTCACAAAGTACAAGACTAACTGGAATGAACAGCACAAAACACAACTTCATGTCATGTTTGACATATCAAACTTCTTTCTTGCGGGCTGAAGACTGACAGAGGATTGAAATCTTGATAAAATTTAGGTTTCTGCAACTTGCACAAATTGTATTAAGAAGAAAAAGAAAAGTCATAGCAGCGAAAGCTATCAGAGAAATAGGCTATGCACAAACAGCAATTGATGAATCAAATCTTTGCTGTAAAATTGTAAAAAAAAAAAAAATAGATAATCCTGAAAATAATTTGAGTCAAATAAAATTAAAAGAATGGAATAGGAAAAATGGAAAGTTTTAACAACTTTATACAGAACACTACTTTAGGAATTAAATCACCTTGACAGAATTTCTAGGCAGAAAAATATATTCTCAAGAAAAGTTTAATTTTGATTAAAATGTTGGTGTTTTATGAACACAGTTAAAATATCTATTCCATCTAACCCCATTCTCAGTAGTTCTTTTTTTTTTTTTTTTTTTTGAGATAGAGTCCCACTTTCTTGCCCTTGGTAGAGTGCCATGGAGTCACAGCTCACAGCAAACTCAAAACTCTTGGGTTCAAGTGATTCTCTTGCCTCAGCCTCCCAAGTAGCTGGGACCACAGGCGCCTGCCACAATGCCCGGCTACTCTAGAGATCGGGTCTCGCTCTGACTCAGGCTGGCCAAGAACTCATGAGCTCAGGTGTCCCAGGGCGCTAGGATTATAGGCGTGAGCTACAACGTCCCACCTTATATACTCAATTCTAAGAAAAGGTCATGTCCAGTGGCTTCTGAGACTACTTTGTAGGTTCCTCTGCTTTTCTCAAGTAAGTAAAGAATCTGGAAATGGGCTCGGTGCCTATAGCTCAACCAGCTAAGGCGCCAGCCAGTACACCTAAGGTGGCAGGTTTGAATCCCCAGTCCGGACCCGCCAAACAACAATGACGGCTGCAACTAAAAAATAGCCGGGAGTTGTGGCAGGTGCCTGTGGTCCCAGCTACTTGGGAGGCGGAGGCAGGAGACTCGCTTGAGCCCAGGGGTTGGAGGTTGCTGTGAGCTGTGATGCCACGGCATTCTACCCAGGGGGACAGCTTGAGGCTCTGTCTCAAAAAAAAAGAATTTGGAAATGACCATTTAAATAAAAATGCTTCTTATTAATGAACTCTTTAGCCAGATCTTTTCATAAAAGTAAAAATTAACTATTGATTTACTTGCTTATTTATTAGGGATAAATCTAATAATCTCTGTGCAAACAGTCCCAAAAATATTTGTTTAGTAATTAAGAAAACTCTCAATATTAAAAAAAATGTCTAAACTAGGGCACATTCATTTACTATGCAAGACAAAGAAACACAAATGTTAATAAATCATTGAATTTTCTCACTAATACTTAGAATCCCAATTTTCAAATACAAAGTTACTTTTTAAAATACCAAAAGACCCAAATCTTTGTCATGCCTGAACAACAAACCTTAGAAGAATATTCTGTTTCTTGAACAAATGAGTCTAATAGACAGAGACATTATTTGAAATAATGGTTACATAAAATATAGACGTAGTTTATGGTTCATGTTTTTATGGATTATACTAGAGTCACCCCTTGAGTAAGACCAGAATCATGTTGTCACTTTGAAATTCCCACATATAGACACATATATATATGTACATATATATATATATATATATATATATAGTATTTTTATACTCCTACCATCCACTTATATTAAAGCAGCATATTTCATCTTTTTGGTGCCACATAAACTGAACTTTTGAAAATTCTTAATTATCCTACAAAAGAGAATTTAGTGTCTTAACCAAAATCATAAAGAGTTTTCAAGTTTAAAAATTGGAACTTACCATTCTCATCTTTTCTTTTCACATTAGACTTAAATCAGATTCCTGATTTAAGAAAAAGTTTACAATACGTTAACCTAATATAAAAGACCTGAAAACACACTACTACCTGAATAGAATGGGACCAGTATCCTGTGGTCCTTTTTGAAATTCCAAGGGTAGAAACAGCATGATGTGCATACACTTTTGGTGACGGCACCAACCACGGGCATTTGTGCAGGAAGCTGCTAGGTGCGGTCATGTTGGTGGCTACATAGAACGGGATTAAACTCTGCACAAAGATTCCTTTGGAAGCGTATTCATACTGTAATGCTCTGCTAAAGTGGTCTAAATAAGCCTGTTAAAACAGAGGAGAGGAAAAGACTTTTAATATTGAGAGAACTTAAAAGGAAAATTTAAGAGGAAAAAACTTGCTTATTGGGAAAAAACACAGTATAGGCAAACATAAGTTTCTGACAAACAGCTCAACAAATCGGACCCTTAGTTAACACTCCATTGCATTAGGGTTTCATTTTCTAGAAAGCAATACTTGACCTTGGAAGCAGAAAATGCAGCCAGCTGGGGGGTGGGCTTGCAGCAGGAGCCAGAAGAGATCGTGACAATGGCACCTTTCTTTCTCTCCACCATGCCAGGTAACACGATATGGACCATCAAACTAGCGGCGGCAATGTTCACATTTATGATGTCCCAGAGTTTGTCCTCCGAGACCTGAGTAAAATTTTGGGGGTAGGGGTAAAACACACCCACATTATTCACCAAGATGCCAACGTCTCTGTCTTTCAGGGCTTCTCGAATCGGAGCGTAGATCTCCCTGCCGCTGCTGAAGTCCGCAACAATAATATCGGTTTCCACTTTGTAGGTGTCAGCTATGCCTTTAGCAACAGTCTGCAACTTCTCTTTGTTCCGGCTAATCAGGATAATACTGAGACCGCGGCTGGCCAGCTCCTCAGCGTAGGCCTTTCCAATCCCGTCTGTGGCACCTACGATGCAAGCCAAGAAGAGTGAGTGTGCTGATTTGAGGTGTGCCTTTTCAAAAGGTCCTTAGATACCCCACTGCTGGGTTCAATCAGAGAAAACTCTGCACTAGAAATAAAGCTACCATTCACAAGTCGAGGACAGTAATGGATCAATAACATGAGTGAAGCATGATAAATACTCTCTGAGCCACCCTGACAGGCAGACGAGGAGGTGATTTACATTCACTGCGTGGATTATGAGACCCAGGACTCTGTTTTCAATCTTCTATGTGGGAAACAACGATAAACTAAAAGTCAAAATAGGTGAAGCATTTCTGAAAGTGCTTTCTAGGGGCAATTTTGAAAAAGAGCAAAAAGGAAAGGGTAGGAAATGGGGCCAGGGTAGGCCTGGGAATGGGAAGAGCAGAGTGAGGAGGATGCAAAGCATGGGGCAAGTTCTCCCTAAGACGAAGGCAGTAAGAAAACAGGAACATAATCAGAGCAGGAGTCACATGTTTTATTTTTTTAAATCAGTATATTCCCATGAAAACATCACATTAAATTCAACAGCTCCTTGAAAATGTATCTGACTTAAAATACAACTTAAAGAGAAAAGATTATCTTGACTTTAAATTAGGTTACCACTGACGACGGCCCACTGTCCATACTGCTTGATCAGGTCTGCTCGGCTCCCCAGGCGAGGGATAAAATGCAGCCTAATCAGGCTGTAAAAGTCACAGACGACAGTGATGCTTTTTCTAGCCGTGTACCAGGCTCCAACCAAAGCTAGAGCTTCCATATAGCAATTGCAAGATCTGGCGATTTCCCGATACAAGAGGTAGAAGCTGTCGACAGCAGCCATGGCAACCTGCAGGGACAGGAAACGAGAGAGATGCTCTTTGCTTAGTAATAAAGCAACATGCACAGTTTGAGTGAAGACATCAACTCGAGGATGTCAAATCTCGACAATTTGCATTTCCTTTTGAAATACACGCAGCCCATGGGACCCGTCAAGTTACAAACTCATTATTTAGCATCTGTAGCTTATAAAGTTCTTTTCTTCTAAGGAGATTAATCAACATAACTACCAAGAACGACTGAATTCCTCCTCACATTTAGTCCTGTACTATGTGTTGTGGCTACTGAGGTAAATACAATGTGCTCTGAACCCTAAACATGCCCCTCATCTTACATGACCAATACAAACTCTGAACTCACAGGACAGCTAGGAGGCATACTTACCCTCTGCTCTGTGGGTAATCAGCAAGAGCAGAGGCCTGCTGCTCACTAGGGACACAGTGGAGGCCTGCTGCCCACGCAGGGACACAGCAGAGGCCTGCTATCCACACAGGAACAGAGCAGAGGGCTTACTGTCCATACAGGGACAGAGCAGAGGCCTGCTATCCACACAGGGACTCAGCAGAGGGCTTACTGCCCACACAGGGACACAGCAGAGGGCTGACTGCCCACACAGGGACACAGCAGAGGGCTGACTGCCCACACAGGGACAGGGCAGAGGCCTGCTATCCACAAAGGGACTCAGCAGAGGGCTTACTGCCCAAACAGGGACAGAGCAGAGGGCTTACTGTCCAGACAGGGACAGAGCAGAGGCCTGCTATCCACACAGGGACTCAGCAGAGGGCTTACTGCCCACACAGGGACAGAGCAGAGGGCTTACTGCCCACACAGGGACACAGCAGAGGGCTGACTGCCCACACAGGGACAGGGCAGAGGCCTGCTATCCACACAGGTACACAGCAGAGGGCCTACTGCTCACACAGGGACAAAGCAGAGGCCTGCTGCCCACACAGGGACACAGTAGAGGCCTGCTGCCTGTGGAGAGACAGAGCAGAGGCCTCCTGTTCATGCAGTGACACAGCAGAGGGCTACTGCCCATGCAGGGACAGAGCAGAGGCCTGCTGCCCATACAGGGATGGAGCAGAGGCCTCCTGCCCATGCAGGGACAGAGCAGAGGCCTGCTGCCCATGCAGTGACACAGCAGAGGCCTGCTGCCCACGCAGGGACAGAGCAGAGGCCTCCTGCCCATGCAGGGACAGAGCAGAGGCCTGCTGCCCACACAGGGACAGAGCAGAGGCCTGCTGCCCTAGCAGGGACAGAGCAGAGGCCTGCTGTCCACACGGGGACAGAGAAGAGGCCTGCTGCCCATGCAGGGATACAGCAGAGGGTTACTGCCCACACAGGGACAGAGCAGAGGAAACAGGTGGTATCAAGACAGGGCCTTAACCTCAGGGAGCTTATAATCTGCTAGAGACAACACTAAGCTTTTGAAAACTTTTATAAAATGTTTCTTTTTTTTTTTTTTTTGAGACAGAGCCTCAAGCTGTCCCCCTGGGTAGAGTGCCGTGGCATCACAGCTCACAGCAACCTCCAACTCCTGGGCTCAAGCGAGTCTCTTGCCTCCGCCTCCCAAGTAGCTGGGACCACA
>CAUYTI010087546.1:0-17993 GCA_963575145.1 Galago senegalensis | reverse complement strand
ACGAGTACACTTTTGATTGGAGGTTGGTGAGGTCACTAGTAAAGAAGGAAGTAAAGGAGGATTTGCATTGGTGGCTGATGATTCCACTAGTAAAGGTGAATTTGGATTGGTACAGGTGAGGGGTGGGGGGGTCTCTTGACCAGGGGCTAGAGTTGATGTAACCTGGTTACCTGTATTTCAAGGTAATAGAAACTTACTGTTTATTATAGCAACTATTTGCCTAAGGTGACTCAGTTTACAGTGCAGTGGCTGTGCAACCTAGGGTGGGGAAAGGCAGCAGGGAGTGGCCCTGCAGGTTTTAGAGGTTGGGGCAGAAGGGCTATGCGGTAAACAGCTAGGAATGGGGCTTGTACTGTGGCTTGTGCTGTAAACAACAAAATGGAGCTAGTTTGGCTCTCACAGTAGGAAGTGAAACAAAAATTGGGGTTTGCTTTAAGTCCTGGTGGGATGATGGAGAAGAAGGTAAGAAGTGAATGTCTGCCTCACTCCACTTGCCCAGATGCTGCACTGCCCCACGTCACGCCACCTGAAGAGATGCTACACCAGCCCGCTTCACTCACCTGCCCAGATGCTGCACGGCCCACTCCACCTGACAGAGACATAGCATGGGACACCGCACTGGCTTTGCCGCCACAGGGGAGGGAGTTTCTATATCTCTGTAAGTGGCTGGGGGTGGGGAGGAGGCACAAATGAGTATAAATATAGTAACAGGTCAGTTCCAGAGCAATTTCATCCCCCAGACATTCTGGGTGTGTCCCACCCCTGTGGGAATAATGGGTCAGGAGATCAGAGGAATTGTTCATATTGAGAGAGGATACCCAAGAAGGGCGAGGTCTGGGAGAACAGGTCTTCTCAGGGAAACCACAAGGATGCACCTGCAAGGCCCTCTCCATGGTGACTCAGCTCTTGGGAATTTGTGGACTTAACTTCCTGGTACGTGGAAATTTCCACTTCTGTGAAATCCTGTAGTTCTGTAGGGGCTGGACTAGCATCTCCCACTTGATTCAAACTGGCCAATGGGAAGGGTACCTGTGGGGTGAAACTTTTTGACTGTCAATAAAAGAAGAAAGACCAAGCCAGTCGGGGAGCTTGGCCATTTGGAAATCTATGCCGTAAGCTCCCGGCTAATGAATAAAGCCTTTCCTCTTATAAATGTGGTGTTTGGGTGGTCTTTCTCTCCGTTAGGCCTCATCTTCCTGCAACAATATGAGTGGATTGGTGAAGGAAGATAGAGTTTCAGGGTGTGACTTTAAAACAAGGTGTGTCTACAAAGCCATGTCTTGGGCCTTTTTGGTGTCTATAAAGTCCCTCTGTTTGGGATTGACATCCAGCTCAGGGTTATACTGTCCTGGGCCTGGAATCCTTAGTTTAGAGCATGAAATCATAGAATGAATTCACCACATCTGAAAGGGCACAGTGGCCAGCCCGGGACCTATTGTGGGTGGAGACACCACGAGGCACCTTGATACCAGAATTTCTTCCTCAGTAGGTCATTGGTCTCAGGGATTCAAAGAATGAATCCTCAGACCACAGATGAGTGGCACCAGAGCTTCCGGAAGGGGAAAAGAACTAACTGGGGAGTCTGTACATAGGCTTTTTATCTAGAGGTAATAGGTCTTGAGAATTAATTACACATGGCCAGGACTTGGTAGGTGGAAAAGGTCTTTTCAAAGTTAATGAGCACATTAAAAAATGAATGAATGTAGTTCCTCCCCCACTAGGGCAAAGTTTTCAGGTCCTTTACAGTTTTTGTCTCTGAGAGGGGATTAGGGTGTGTGCTCCTTAGTGGAACCACCCCCCCCCCAAAAAAAAAAAAACAACTGAGGGTACTTTGTTCTTGATCTTGCTAGAGCCCAGAGGGTGTGTCTTGCAAAAGGCAACCTGTTTGTGCCTGGAAATGGGGATCTGATTTCTGGGCTCTCCTGGGCCTGGAGAATGGGGGGCTCCCTGTCCAGCCCTGAGTGATGGAATCCTGTATCAATCAATCTTCTCTCCAAATAGAAGCTCTAACTACTGTTAGAGAAAAGGGACGCTGACCACTCCAAATTGCTTCCTGCTTAAGATGGATGGTGATGGGGGAACATTAGAGGTTCCTCAGAGGAGGATGATCTCAGTAAGTGGAAATCTGGGTTGATCCCTCTAGCTTGGGGCAAAATGTTAGGATATTCTCTTTATGAAATTGCTCAGGCCTCAGAAACTGGGGTCCCTTGTTTAGGCTTGAATGGGAGAATCAAATATCAATAGAAGGGGACAGTTAGGGTTTCCCGAGTTGAAAGGTGATCCAGGAGTTCACAATAGAGTCAGGTCTTGGGTTGGAACCCTTTTCACTGTGGTTTGATGATACCACCTCTGGAAGACATAAATCTGATTAGCACATTAAAAGGCAAGGGTAGAACACTGAGAGGAGGGGGTTAATGAAGTCTGTCACTTTGAGGGAAAACTGTATTAACACTTTCCTTGCTGTCTTTTAAATAATAACTTCAAATCTTCTTTAGGCTCACAAGTGTAAGTGAACTGTGGTTCCTTTTCTTCATGCTCTACTCTTGTAGGAGGTGGTGGGTTCCAGGATTTCACCTGTGAATGATGTATCCAGGAATCTATTCCCATAACTTTAACAGCTGTAGAAGATAAGATAATAGGAAAGGACCCCTCCCAAGTTGGGGTAATTAGATCTCTTCCCAAATTTAGTTTAATAGGAATCTAGAGTCTGCAAAAGTCTAAGTAAGGTTAATAATTAGTTTTGCTACTATCAATGATAAGTGTTCAAATTGGTAAAAGGTAACATTTTCAAAAATCGTGTTTAATATTCCATGTGTATTTTATATGACATTTAAACTGTGAAAGAATCTCAGAGTCTGTTTGTAGATCTAAATATAATATTCAAAAAAAATTTTTTTTACTATTTAAGCATATATTCATTTGAGAAATAAAGTGATCTAAAGATGTTAAAAAAAAAAAAAGTCTGTAATTCCAAGAAGCTTCAAATCGGTCTAAGAGTTTGAGGTTTAGGGTGAGCCAATATTGGTTCTATTCTTTCTTTGCCCAAGGCTCTCTTCCCCTGTGAAAGTGGGAGACCCAAATAGTGAGCTTCAGGCACACATAATTTGGCTTTAGCCTTGGAAACCTTGTACCCACAATCAGTTAGAAAGTTTAATACAGTCTGTATAGCCTTGTGGCATTCCTCTGCATCTGGCACTACCAAAAGAATATCATCTACATTCTGAATAAGAGTTACTGTAGGATATGAAAAATGACTCAAGTCTTGGACTAAGGTCTGTCCAAAAAGTAAGGGCTGTCCCTAAATCCCTGGGGTAACACAGTCCATGTGAACTGGGTGGTAGGGTCAGAGGGGTCTTCAAAAGCAAAAAGGTATTGGGAATTCTCATGAAGAGGAATGGAAAAGAAGGCATCTTTTTTTTTTTTTTTTTTAGAGAGAGTTTTACCCCGTCACCCTCGGTAGAGTGCTGTAGCATCATAGCTCACAGCAACCTCCAGCTCTTAGGCTTAAGTGATTCTCTTGCCTCAGCCTCCCAAATAGCTGGGACTATAGGCGCCTGCCACAAAGCCCAGCTATGTTTTTGTTGCAGTTTGACTAGGGCCACGTTCAAACCCGCCACTCTCGGTATATGGGGCCGGCACCCTACCCACTAAGCCATAGGTGCTGCCCAAAAAAGAAAGCATCTTTAAAGTCTAGAAACAGGCAGCCTTTTCAGGGATATGAGACAATAAAGTATACAGATTGGGAACTACAGGATGGAGAGAAATGACTTCTTCATTTATAATGTGGAGGTCTCGGACTAGTCTCCAAGTTGCATTTGGCTTTGGCATCCTAGAATAGGAGTGTTACATGGACTATTGCAAGGTATTAATAATTTTTGTCCCTTTAGATTCTGTATTATGGGTATTAGCCCATTCTTAGTATCTGCTTTTAGAGGATATTGTTTTTGATTGGAATAGATGGCGGGATTCTTTAACTTAATTTGGACTGGTTGAGCATATCTTGCTCTTCCCACCTGTCCCTCAGTGGCTCACACTTCTGGGTTAATTTCTGTCTCTAATAAGGGAAGGCATAGTGTAGTTTCCTGTCCCATACTCATATACATGGTTTTTCCCCCTTTAGTTAGTATATCCCTCCCGCAAAGGGGAGCGGGACTTTCAGGCATGATTAGGAAGGCATGAGAGAACAGTCAATCACCCCAACTGCAGTTTAAAAGGTAAGAGAAAAATTAGGTAACTGGCTTTCCAGACACCCCCCTGTATAGTTACAGATTTGGGGGATAAAAGACTAGGATTAGAGAGGAGTATGGAAAAGGTTGCTCCAGTGTCCAGAAGAAATTCTATATCCTGGCCCTCCACTATAAGATAGGCCAGGGGCTCTTGAAGGGTGATGACACAAGTGGAGCCATGAGAATCTTCTCTGGGCACCCTCAGTCCAGTTTGGGGGCTGATGGGGCATCACTGTCCCAGGAGGCCTTCACCTCTGGGGACAGGCTATCCTCCAGTGGTCACCCTTACACTCTGGACAGGACCCCACTGGCTTGCCTGACAGGCAGTGCTGCTGGGGGGCAATCTTTCCTGAAGTGGCCAGTCTGACCACATTGGAAACACTTGCTTTTAGCTCTTTTGGCTTCCCCCTGCCCCTGACTGGTGCCTGTTTGTGGAGCGCCATTACTCAAGCTGTCATTTTTTTAATCCCTTTTCTCTTTTCCCTCCTCTTTCTCCTGATCTTGGTTATAAAAGACCACAGTGGCCATTTTAAGAAGATTCTCTATATTATGATCTGGGCCTAGAGCCAATTTCTGGAGGTGTCTTCAAATGTCTGGGGCTGCTTGAATGATAAATTTACCTTTTAAAATAATTTGGCCCTCTAAGGAGTCAGGTGTTAACTGGGTGTGTTTTCTCATCACCTCCCTAAGCTGCTCAAGGAAGGCTGAGGGACTAATTTTGTTCCTGGTAAATAGTAGACAACTCAGAATAGTTCATAGGTTTTTTCTTGGATCGATATAAACCTTCCAGGATGCATGTTAGAAAATGCTTATGGTACCAGTCACCTTGTTTCTCAGGGTCCCATTAGGGATCCTCAAAGGAAACACTCTGTCTTCCCATGGGGTATCTGTCCCTTTCCTCAGGAGACATACTGCCATCAGTACTGGACATGAACCACAAATCACCCCACTTTCTAGCTTTATCAAAGACTTCATTTTTTTTCATTAAAAGTTAAAGTTTGATCTAGTAATAGCATTACATCTCACCAAGAGAGGTCAAAGATTTGTCCTAACCCTTGGAGAACATTGGTATACCTTTCTGAGTCATCAGAAAACTTGCCAAAATCAACCTTAATTTGTTTTAAGTCTGCCAGAGAAAATGGAGTGAACATTCGTGCATCTCCCTTCTTACCACCTGCAGTCTGGTCCAAGGGACACAAAGGACACAGTTGCTTTCTGCGGGTCCCAATAGGATCAGAAGAAATTCTTGGAACAGCCTCCTTCCTGGGGTTCCTAAATGTACCAAGGAAGGTGTGGGAGAAGTAGATGTCAGGTTTGAACTAGGTAGTGATGGCATCTCTCTCAGGAATCCCTGGACATTTGGACAAGTTGCTACAGCCAGGAGAGCTGAATCTGTCTGACAGGTTTTACACAGATGGGGGCTGTCCCTGAGGAAAAAGGAAGCTTGCACATCTGTAATTCAGACCATTCCCTTTCTTGTTACCATAATTTAGAATTGGTGGTTATCATTTATCATTGGAGAGCCAACCCTAAGGCCAGGCCTGGGTGCAGAAGAAAATCATCCTTTTTTTTTTTTCTTTTGCAATTTTTGGCTAGGGCTGGGTTTGAACCCACCACCTTTGGCATATGGGGCCAGTGCCCTACTCCTTTGAGCCACAGGAACCACTCTATATTTTTTTTTCAGCATTTGGGGATCAAACATGTCCCAACGTAGCCCAGAGGGGGGTTCTGGCAGCACAGGCTGAAATAGCAGGTATCTGGGAGCCTGGTCCCACCTGGTGACAGTTCTCTTGACAAGAGAACATGTTAACTGGATGTTCTCTAGAGAGAGAGCATTACCCATCTGTGGGAAAGAACAAACATTCAGTGTCTTAATCAGTCCCACCCCGCCATATTCCTGGGTTGTCAAAGTGTCCTCTGACCAACCAAAGAAGTCTTTCAGCCAAACAAAAGGAAGAGTCTTTCCAATGCTTGGGCAAAAATCCCTGAGGAGAGTGGCTTCCTCAGCCCCTGCACTTGTGTGAATTTAGCCACAATTACCAGTATAGCACTTTGTACACACAGGGTCTCCTGTGCTTATTACTTGCTGGCAGCACAGCCTGAAAAATCAGGTATCTGGGAGCCTGGTCCCACGTGATGCAACAAGTTCTGCCCCTTTCTGCCCCTGTCCCAGAGTATCGATCGAAGTGGGGATGAGCCCAATCCTGGAGAAAATGGCAGTGTAGTGCTTACACATTTAACCCTTTATAATTTTACAAGTTTCTTCTAAATTCCCAGTAACAAAGGAAAATTATGACCAGGTCTTAAATGCTAGGTTTTCCAACACCGCCCCCCCACCCCCCCACCCCCCCTTCCAAACATTAGCAAGGTAACAATAATTAAACTCAGGTTTGAGAGACACTCTAAAATTTTGCATTATAACCAGCTACAACTAGGCAAAGTCTTAGAGAAACCCAGAATGACTTTGAACCCTTCCATTTATGCCAACAGACCAGAAAAAAAATCAAATAGCTGGGTCATTTTCTTTGCCTTTCTTCATTTTTAAAGATTTTCTTTCAGAGTGAACTGTAGTCTGGGGTTTAGGGAAATTCTTGCCTTGGGGAATTGCACCCAGGCTTGTGTTGGTAGGCTCCTGGTCTCCCAGAGAAGACATGTAGGAGAGTCATTTTGCCCTTTGTTTGGAGCTGACTTCTCTGTTAACATAATTCAGCTTTTTCTCAAACCCGTGGAAAAGCCAATTGAATACAATTTTGCTGTGAAAGACCATGAAAGGACCTTTTTGGAACACGTTTATAACATCTGAAAAACACCAGAGTCAGTACCAACTTAACTAAATATATAAAGCAATCCTTTACCAACGTTCAGACCAAGCATGTAAACTACAAGGAGAGAGCGAGAAAGTGGCAGGGTTTGTAGAGATCAGTAGAAAAAGGTTGTGATCATGGAAAACAGAAACAGATAGTAAAAGATCTGGGAGATCCCATTTTTCAGAAGGCTGTCCAGCAGCCATACTATGGTCAGCAGCCATATTATGTACTTCTACCAAAAGGGCATCAAAATTATTGGCCTCCATTATTATAACTATAGAGAGAAGCAGGATAAAGGCAAGTGGTCCTGTTGTGGGAGGACAAGGCCCAGTGAAGAGAAAGAGCACCCAAACACCATATTTATAAGAGGAAGGACTTTATTCACCAGCCCGGAGCTTACAGTACAGAAGAATTTGAAATGGCCACACTCCCAGACTGGCTTGGTCTTTTTCCTTTTATCTCCAGTCAAAAAGTTCCAACCCGGGAGACACCTATGCCTCAGTGGGTAGGGTGCCGGCCCCATATACCAAGGGTGGTGGATTCGAACCCAGCTCCGGCCTGCTAAAACAGCAGTGGCAACTGCAACAAAAATAGCCAGGCATTCTGGCGGGCGCCTGTGGTCCCAGCTACTCGGGAGGCTGAGGCAAGAGAATGGCTTAAGCCCAAGAGTTGGAGGTTGCTGAGCTGTGACACCAGGACACTCTGCCAAGGGCAACAGAATGAGACTCTATCTCAAAAAAAAAAAAAAAAGTTCCAACCCATAGGTAACTTTTTCATTAGTCAGTTTGAATCAAGTGGGAGATACTGTTCCAGCCCCCACAGAACTACAGGATTTCACAGAAGTGGAAATTTCCGGGTTTGGGGAAGTTAAGTCTACAAATTCCCAAGAGCTGAGTCACTATGGAGAGGACCCCGCAGGTGTATCCTTGAGGTATCCTTGAGAAGACCTGTTCTCCTGGACCTCACCCTTCTTGGGCATCCCTTCTCAGTCCCACTGCTGACCACAGATCTTCAATCTTGGGCAATGAGCCCCCAAATATGATACCACAATTTCTTCCTCAGTAGGTCCTTGGTCTCAGGGATTCGAAGAATGAACCCATGGACCACAGATCAGTGGTAAGATACGATTTTATTAGAAAGGAATACAGAAGAAGTAAAAAGCACCAGAGCTGCTGGAAGGGGGAAGAACTAACTGGAGAGTCTCTATGTGGGCTCTTTATCTAGGGGTATTAGGTCTTGAGAATTATACTTGGCCAGGACTTAGTAGGTGGAAAAACATCTTTTCAAAGTTAATGAGTGTATTAGCATATGAATGAATGTAGTTCCTCTTCTACTAGGGCAAGGTTATCAGGTCCTTTACAGTGTTTGTCTTCAAGAGGAGATTAGGGTGTGTGCTCCCTATTCAAGGTAGAATCACCCAAAAAACCATCTGAGGCTGCTTTGTTCATGATCTTATTAGAGCCCAGAGGGTGTGTCCTGCAAAAGGCAGCCTGTTTGTGCCTGGAAATGGGGATATGATTTCCCAGCTCCTGGGCCCAGAGAGTGGGGGAACCTTGTTCAGCCCTGAGTGGTGGAATCCTGTATCAACCTCAGGTCTGTGTGTCAGGGAGATGCGCCCTCATCCTCCATGGGAGCCACCATAAGTCACCGCAGGTCTGCATGTCGGGGAGACATGCTCTCGTCCTCCATGGGACCCACCAGGAGTCACCACAGGTCTGCACATCAGGGAGACATGCCCTTGTCCTCCATGGGAGCCACCAAGAGTCACCCTAGATCTGTGCATTGGCGAGACATGCCCTTGTCCTCCATGGAGCCATCAGGAGTCACCGCAAACCTGCACATCAGGGAGCCATGCCCTTGTCCTCTGTGGGAGCCACCACACATCACCCCAGGTCTGCACATAAGGGAGGAACAGCTGCTGCCATTACCTTGCTTGTCTTTGGTCTGTGACAATATCATGGTGAGGCATTAGAGTAAAAAAAACAGCTAAAGATCAGTCCTAACCACCCTGTGTAGGCATTAGCCAGGCCGCAGATGTCTCTGCTATCTGTATGCTCCTCCCTTGACATATGGGACCTAGACTGTAACCTTGTAACTTCACCTTCCATTGCCTCTGAGGGCACGTAGCTCGACCGGTGTCAAGGGCGCCAGCAAATCTGACCATCCCCCTGAGTCCTGGGACCTTCAGATGTCATCCCTTGCTCAGTTTTATGACCCTCATGTGCACTCTAGCCCTGAAAAGTGGATAAAAGAGAGGCAGGAGATTTGGGGGGGGGAGCCTCCATTTTTGAGACACTAGTCTTCCGAGTTCCCCCAGCCGCAGAAATAAAGCCGTTTCCTCTGATCATCTGGTGCCTGGAGTCTTCTGTCTGCATTGGTTTCCTGCTACAATGGTATGATGGTTTAGCATATGGGTTCTAGAACCAGTCTGTTTGGGTTCTGCTGTTTGTATACTGAGTGATGCCATACAAGTTAAATGAGCTTTTCTGAGACACAGTCTCTTCAAAATAGCTTATGTTAAAGATGTGTATGTATAAGTCTTGGAGAATTTCTGGCTGACTTATGAGAATTATTTGTATATTATGAATGCTAATATTTTGTCTTCTGGAAACAGGATTTCCTGCTATTCAGTTATTTGTTAATGAATTTTTTTCATGTATAGATATTTTATTAAGTATAGACATTTTCTTTATGCAATCAAATGAATCAATTTTCATTTTTTGTTTATACTATTGCTTCTTTGTTTAGAAAGTTTTCTTTATCCCAATAGACCCTTGTATGCCAACTTTATAGCATCACTTTTATGTTTAACTTTTTATCTGTTTATAAGATAAAAAGTGTGTGATTGCTTATGCATTCATCAAGTATCATGTCCCCACCTTGCACCAGGGGTCATTCCAGGCATTGTTGGGGGAGAGATAGTTAGCCCCAAAGATGGAAGCTTGCAGTCTAAAGGCAGAAATGCAGACCACGGCAAGGAAGCAAAGAAAAATGTCAGGTGGGAGTAAGCCATGAACAATAAAATAGGATGGGATGGATGGAGCATGGGGATGAAGCTGGAGTTTGGATGAGTCTCTAAGGGAGTGACATTGTACTAAGTCAAGAATGATGAGAAAGAATCAGCCACATGAAGATCCGGAAGGAGAGGGCTCCTGAAAGATGTAGTAGCTGAGTCTCCAAGGGTAGGAATGACCTTGAACTGCCTTTGGTATGGAGATGTTATCTGAGGTTGTGCCAGGGGAAGAAGCAGAGAAGCTGTAGGCCAGAATGTGCTCCTGAACCCCTCTTGTGTTCTTGGAAGATCCCTGACAGATTACTGAGGCCGCAGAGGCTGGGACTCACTATGACTGGACATGGTATTTCCATTGTAACAAGTGCCTTTGGCTTTAATCTTCACTTGTTCAAGGAATATGTGATGAAATCATCTTATGAGGGAGAGCAAGCCTGCATCATCTGGAGGTTGGGCATGGGTTGAACCTGAGACTAAAACCTAATCTCGCAACACCCTATCACCTATGACAGGGGTTGTTGAGCAGAGACCTCTCCAGGAGCCATAAGAAGATAATCCCACCCCAGTTTATGGTGGGCATCCAGGCTCCAGGGTTGGCTGAGAACATTGTCCCTGCTCCATCTACCCAAGAGAGCCATGAGGGTGATAGATACTAAGGATAATTACACAGAACATTGGTTTTTCCCAACTAGGTTTATTCTGAAGTATTCTGTGGTTGTATGGCTATTATGAATGAAATATTTACCCTGTTTTGTATTTTAACTCATTATTGCCAGTTGTATTAGTTTTCTGAGTTTCCATAACAAAATACTACATCCTGGATGACTTGAAAACCAGAAATTTACCCTGTCTCTATAAAAAGTAGAACAATTAGACAGGTGTGGTGGTACGTGCCTATAGTCCCAGCTACTTGAGAGGCTGAGATAGGAGGAGTTTGAGGCTGCAGTGAGCTGTGATGACACAACTGTGCTCTAGCCTGAGTGACAAAAAGGCTCTGTTGTTAGGCAGTTGGCTAGATATAAGCAGGGTGGATGATGGATATGGTTCAACCAATTCTAGATTGGTTTGGGTCAGGCTGACCTGGGCTATTATGGGAATGAGACTGATTAAAACTCCTTGCAGGTGGGTTGTTTTGAGCACAAAGTTAATTAAGACCCTGAAAGTCTTCCAAGAAGCTCCTGATACTCCTCCAAGTTGTGTATAAAACCTAAAACTGTGCTTTCCATGGAGCCTGCAGTCACTAGGATAGGCCCTACTTGCTGTGCAAGTCCTTAATAAACTTTCTTTTTCCTGCTAAAACTTTACTTGCTCTTTGAAATTATTTTTGCAACTGCATCAAGCCACCATGTTGCTCTAACACTATCTCAAAAAACCAAAACAAACCCCCAGAAATTTACTGTCTCCCAGTTCTGGAGGCTACACATTAAAGATCAAGGTGTGTGGGGTGAATGTCTTCAGAACCCTCTCTCCTTGACTTGCAGGTGGCTGCGTTTGAGCTGTGTCCTCTCTCCTATAATTTGTTCTCTGAACACATGCATCCCTGGGGTCCCAACTGCTTCTTCTTATGAGGACATCAGTCAGATTAGATCGAGGCTCACCCTAATGGCCTCATTTTAATTCAGTCAATTTTTAAAGGTCCTCTCTCCAAATACAGTCACATTCTATACAGGAAGTAAGTCTTCAACATAAGAATGGACACAATTAAACCCATAATACTAGTAGATACTGAACTCTCCTAGTAATTAAAAAATGATTCTATTTTTTTTTTTTTTGGCTTGTAGCCATACCATCTGTAAATAAAGGGGGAAAAAATCTCTTTTCAAGTAATTAAAACATTGTTTTTGGTTTAATATCCATTTGTATTGGCCAGAACTTTCTTTTTCTTTCTTTCTCTTTCTTTCTTTCTTACTTTTTTTGGCCAGAACTTTCAAAACAATGACAAATAATGGTTATAGAAGAAAATATCATTTTAAAACTGATTTTATGGGCATAATACAAGGGTATGTGGCATACTTCTTGCATGGAGGACACAACTACAAGAGGGACTCTACCTAAGCAATGCAATCATTATAACTGGTTGTTTGTACGCTCTCATTAACCTGAAATAGACAAAAAATTAAGTTAATGTACTTCCCCATTAATATTAACTGAACAGATATTTGTTGATCTCCTATTATGTTTTAGGTATAGTTCTAAGTGCTGAGGATACAGAGATGAACTAAATAAACAACCCCCTCTACTGGCCTATATGGAGTTTATGTTTAGTTGAGAGAGACAGACACTAAACATTATTAAGAAGGACATACAGTACATTAGAAGGTGGCAAGTGTTATGTAGATGAAAACATAGGTGAGGTGAATAGAAATGCTGAAATGTGCTAAAATTTTAGTGGCTGTTTAGAGAAGGCCAAGGTGACATTTGTGTGAGTGAGTGGATACCTGGGGGTAAGTGTGGCAGACAGAGAGAACTGCATGTGCAATGGCCTTGAGGTAGAGTCATCCCTGGTTTGAGGTATAGGCAGGAAAATAAACGTTGCTTTTGTGGCAAGGAGAATGCTAGGAGTTGAAGTAAGAAAGAAAAATAAGGGACTAAATTGTGCAAGGTCCTATAGGGCATTGAATTTTATTCTCACTGAAATAACATGATTTTGTTATATTTTAGCAGGATCACCCTGGCTGCTATCTTGAGAATCAATTATGAAGAAAGAAGATGGAAGCAGAAAGACTAGTTAGGAGGCCATTATAATTTGCAAACAAGAAATAATGATGATGGGGATCAGGGTGACTGCAGTAGATCTCTTGAACTTACTTTTCTGACCCAGCTGAACTTCTGTATGCATTGGCAGGTATCTACCCAAACATCCCTGTCATTCCCGATGCCCACCATTCTCATCTCTGCTTTCATGAGTTTGCCTATGTCAGATTCTGCATGCAAGTGAGATCATGAGGTGTTTTGCCTTTTTGTGTCTGGCTTATTTCAGTTAACATAACGTCCTCCAGGTTCATCTACAGTCACAAATAACAGGATTTTCTTGTCTTCTTTTTTTTTTTTTAATAGCCCAACAGTGCCATCCACTGTGTTTGTGTACCACGGTTTCTTTATCTGTCACCCAGTGATGGGCATTGAGGTTGATTCTGCTTCGTGGCTAGTGTGCATAATGCTGCAGTGAGCACAGGAGGGTGGGAGCTCTCTCTCACGCTGATTCTACTTCATTTGGATGTAGACCTAGAAGGGGATTTCTGGATTTTCTGGTAGCTCTAGTTTTAATTTTTGGGGGAAACTCCATATTATTCACACATTGTGTCTCAACAATGCTATGTTAATTTAAAATGTACCCATTTCGAGTGTTCATTTTGATGAGTTTTGACAGTTTTATATGCCCATAAACCACCACCATAACTGAGATGGAGAATGTTTGTGCTGTCCCCCAAAGTTCCCTAGTGTCCCTTCCCAGTCAGTCACTCTGCTGCAGATCCTGGCAGCCCCTGATCTGTTTTCTGTCACTATACATTATGTTTGCTTTTCATAGAATTCTGTTGACATGGAAGAGCACACAGTATGTAGTCTTTTTTGTCTGGATTTTTTTCACTTAGTTTATCCATGCTTTTAGTTCATTCCCTCTATTTCTGGATGATATTCTCTTTTCTGAACATACCACAGTTTGTTTGTATCCATTCACCAGACAAGGGACATTCATACTGTTTCCAGCGTGGAACTATTTTGAACAAATGTTTCAACATTCTGTGTTTGAGTCTCCGTGTGGCTCTTCATTTTCATTTCTATTGGGTGATACTTTAGGAATTGAGTTACTGGGTGCAATGTTAAGTGTCTGTGTAACGTTGTTAGGAGCTACCAGATTGCTCTCTAAAGTAACTGTGCACTTCATGTTCCAAATTTCTCCATGTTTTGTATTTTCAATCTGTTTAATTTTAGCCAGCCTAGTGTATATGTAGTTGGTATTTCATCTTGGTATCTATGTCTTCTTAAAGCAGTTTAGGAATGGGGAACTTGCAAGGAATTTGTTCACTTCGTCTAAGGTTCTAATGTTACTCACAATACTCTCTCACTTCCCTTGCATTGCCTGTGCTGTCTGTGTGGTGACCTTACTCTCGTTCCTGGCAGAGGCCTTTTCTTTGCTGTTGTTGATGATGATGAGTTTAGCTAGGATTTTATCGAAGTTGATGTTTTTAAGGAAGTAACTCTTGATTTTGTTCTTTTATAAAAATGTTTGATGGTTTTCCATTTGGTTGTTGTTTTGTTCTCATATTTATTATTTTATTCTTTGAATTTACTTTGCATTTAATTTGGTCTTCTTCCTCCATCTAACTAACATAGAAGTTAGGTATTTGATTTTCATGTTTTCTTTCCTAATATAAACATTTAAACTTATGTATTTCACTCTGAGTGCTGTTTTTTCACAAATCTTGACCCATTGTTTTCATTTTTATTCAAGTCAAAAAATTTCTAATTTCCATTGTGGTTTTATTCTTTTATTTCTGTTCAATTTTTAAAAAATGTATAGATTTTCCTGGTTTCTTTCTAGTATTTGTTTTATTCAATGCCATTGTATTCAGAGAACATATTCCATGTTACTTCAATCTTTTAAAATTTATTGAAGCTTTTCTTTTTGGCCAGCATATGATCTATCTTGATGAATGTTCTGTGCATCCTTAGAAAGCAAATATGTATTCTGCTGTGTCTGGGAGCAGTCTTCTACAAATGCTAATTGCGTCAAATTTTAATGTGTGGCTTGAGTTTCTGACATCCTTACTGAGTTTTCTCTCTGCTTTCTATTACTAAGATAGTAGTGTTGAAATCTCTAATTATAATTGTGGATTTGTAAACTTCCCCTTTCAGTTCTGGCAGGTTTTGCTTTAGATATACTGTTCTGTTATGAGCTGCAGATACATTTAAATGCGACATGTCTTCATGATGAATTGACTCTTTGCTCATTTGCTATCATTTTACTTTTGCCTGAAGGATTTCCTTTTAGGTTTGGTGTCCATAGCTCAGTGGTTGGGGCGCCAGCCACATATACTGATGGTGGCAGGTTTGAGCCCCGCCCAGGCCTGCTAAACAACAATGACAACTGCAACCGAAAAAAATTAATAAATAGCCAGGCATTGTGGCGGGTGCCTGTGATCCCAGCTACTCGGAAGGCTGAGGCAAGAGAATCACTTAAGCACAAGAGTTTGAGGTTGCTGTGAGCTGTGATGCCACTGCACTCTACCAAGGGTGACATAGTAAGACTGTCTCAAAAAAAAAAAAAAAAGAATTTCCTTTTAATTTTTCATAATGCAGGTTTACTGTTAATGAATTTTTATGAACTTTGTGTCAAAAAGTTATTTCACCCTCACATTTAAGACTTCATTGCATACAGAATTATGAGAGTGATTATTTTTTCTTTCTGTAATTCCATTGTCTTCTGGCTTACATAATT
The DNA here is from genome assembly GCA_963575145.1 of Galago senegalensis. Classification (NCBI taxonomy): domain Eukaryota; kingdom Metazoa; phylum Chordata; class Mammalia; order Primates; family Galagidae; genus Galago; species Galago senegalensis. Next base: position 2,510 of record CAUYTI010087546.1, on the reverse strand, counting down.
TCTTTTCTTTTCTTTCTTTCTTTCTTTTTTTTTTTTTTTTGCAGTTTGGCCAGGACTGGGTTTGAACCTGCCACCTCCGGCATATGGGGCCAGTGCCTTTGCGCCACAGGTGCTGCCCAGGCTTGCATAACTTCTGGTGAGAACTTGTGTGCTGATTATCTTTGGTCCTCTGTGGATAAGATCTTTTTTTCTCTGGCTGCCTCATATTTATTATTCACACATAATAAGCAAAGGGCTGCTTTTGTCTTCTCCCCAATGAAGGATAATAAAATTATGAATGGATAGGAAAAGCCATTCTTTTTTTAAATTTTTTTATTAAATCATAGCTGTGTACATTAATGCAGTCATGGGGTACAGTGTGCCACTTTTATATACAATTTGAAATACTTTCATCCAACTGGTTAACATAGCCTTCATGGCATCCTCTTAGTTATTGTGTTAAGACATTTATATTCTACATTTAGAAAAGTTCACATGTACCCTTATAAGATGAACCATAGGTGTGGTCCCACCAAACGGAAAAGCCAGTCTTGTGGATGCGCTGAGTGCAGTGACCAGGTAACACCTTGAGACCCTATTTGTCATGTACACGCCTTCTGCCCCATACCTACTTCCCACTTGTGCAGAAATCTTCTGTGTAGTTTACCTCCATTAATTCATTCCTTTCCGCTTTCTTTCTTTTTTTTTTTTTTTTCTCTTGCAGTTTTTGGCCGGGGCTGGGTTTGAACCTGCCACCTGTGATAAATGGGGCTGGTGCCCTACTCCTTTGAGCCATAAGTGCTGCTCTCAGCTTTCTTTCTTTAAAAGATTTCTGTGGCTCGATGCTCATAGTGCAATGGTTACAGCACTGGCCACATGCATGGAGGCTGGCCAGTTCAAACCCAGACTGGGCCAGCTAAACAACACTGATAACTGCAACAACAACAACAAAAAATAGCTGGGCCTTGTGGTGGGCACCTGTAGTCCCAGCTACTTGGGAGGCTGAGGCAAGAGGTTCACTTAAGTCCAAAAAAGTTTGAAGTTGCTGTGAGCTATGACACCACGGCACTCACTGAGGGCAACATAGTGAGACTCTGTCTCAACAAAAAAAAAAATTCTGAATAAACCTGTCCTACTGATTTTTTATTTTGTCTTACAGAGTCATATTAAAATGTTCTTATTTTTTCCTACCATTTCATGATCAATATTTGAATCTATTCTTTATTTTTATTTCTCCTTCAGATTTATTTGGTTACTTCTCTGATTACTTGGAAAACTTTACCAGAATTTCATGTTCCACATTGTTAATTTTAAATAACCAACTTCTATAGTCAATTTATTAATTTTATGCTTTCTGATGTCCTTGATTTTCTTAAATTTATTTTATCATCTATCTCACTTTTTCATTCTACTTTATTATAAAAATTCTGTCCTATTTGTTTTATTATAGCAGGACAAACAAACAGGACAGAATTTTTAACAGACTGAGCAGTTTATAAAGAACAGAAATATATTTTCTCACAGTTCTAGAGGCTGAGAAGTCCAAGATCACAGCACTGGCAGGTCCAGCTGTCTAGTGAAGGCTGCTGTCTGCTTCCAGCATGGCACCTTGATGCTGCAGCCTCTGGAAGGAAGGAACCCTTTGTCATTACATGGAAGAATGTTAACAGGAAAGTGGGACAAACAAGGGTACCTAATCCCATGCATGAGGGAGGAGCCTTCAGGGCTTAATCACCTCTTAAAGGCTTCACCTTGTAATGCTACTGCATTGGCAATACCTGAATTTTGGAGAGGCTACATTCAAACTATAGCAAATACTAAAATTATTAATTTGCATTATATTTTAGTTTTAGCTATGTCTAACAAGTTTGATTTCTATGATTATTTTCTTATTTTCTAAATCTTTGTAATGTTATGTTGTTATTAAGTTAAAGAAATAAGAGGGTGTTATAATTCCTAATTAGTAAGATTTTTAAAAAGCTTTTGCTCTTCTTCTTGGAAGTCTCAGCAGTCCTACCGTAGTGTGGTAGGGAACTATGCCTAGGGTTAGCCAAGACAGTACACTTTCCAACTACAAATTCAACTATGTGTCACTTATCTTCTTCACCTATACTCCAACAAGTTTTTTTTTTCTCATTTTAAAATTGCCATATAATATTTGGTGCCAATCGCTTTATTTTGAATCACTACCAACAAAACCTATTATTTCCACCATATGCTTACTCTTTCTTAGGGGTAAATAATATAGATAACTGTAACCTCATAATTCTGGCTGATGTAGGTAAATAATATGATGTTCTTTTTAATATCATATTTGAAAATTCTGTCACATTGTTTATAACTTTTATTTTGTGTTATTCTTTATTTTCTGGGTTTAATGGTTTAAAATCTTTTTTTTTGTAATTTTTTTAATTAAATGATAGCTGCATACATCAATACAAACATGGGGTGCAGTGTAGTGTTTTCACACACATTCTGAAATACTTTCATCAAGCTGGTTCACATAAATTTCATGTCATTTGCATAGTCAT
>CAUYTI010087545.1:0-11372 GCA_963575145.1 Galago senegalensis | reverse complement strand
ATGGTTGCGGTGATGGTGACTGGGGCCGGCTGCGGCAGCTGCGGCTCCTCCCGATGTGTGATGGTAACTAGGCCGGCGGCGGCGGTGGGGCTGCTCAGGGCTCTCTGGGGTCCGCTCTCCGCTCCCGCTACCGATCGAACTAGCGAGAATGGCGGGACAGGCGGGATAAGCCCTATGAGCGACCCGCCCTCGGCATTGTTCACTGGCCAGAAGTGCTGTCAATCTCACCACCTGACCCAAACTCCTGGCTCCTATTGGCTAAGACTTTATCACTCCTCCATTCTCATTGGCTCTTAGGTGGCTAATTCAGCCGACCTACAACCGTTCCTGCCTCCGCTGCCGCCATAGAGACCGGAACTAGAATTAGAGTAGATACCACGAGAACCATAGAGTATACGAGAGGACGGACAGAGAGAACGTGACTTTCACGAGGCAGCTGCCCGCGCGGGCCACGGGTTCAGGGTTATGTACGTGCTGAAGAAAAGGCACGACCAAACGCTGGGCGGGGATTAACTGGCCTGACTCGGGCGATGCCTTAGCCCCTCGTGGAGAGAAAGCCTCCTACCCTGTTCCACACATGGACCTTGTGATATCAGATCATTACCGCGAGCATAGAGTCGTTTTTTCTTTAATGGCCGTGTACTCGCAACACAGCCGAGGATTCCTGCAATTGGTTTAAACGTAAGCGTTCGAAGAGTGTGTACTAGAGTAATAGCTGTGGTGGGATCATACAAACTCCCCGGCCCCAGCATGTTTAGGGCGAGAATGTACCCTGTGGAGACCTGCCTTCTGATCCGTTTCACTAGGCATATAAAGAATGTGTTTTAAGTATTCACGTCTGTTTGTAGTGGCTACAATCAGATGTAATACAAACTCAACGTTTATTGAACAAGCTAAACATTCCCATCTGGATTTTACCCTAACTCCCATGTAAAATAGGGATTACTCTCCACGTTTCACAAACCATAAAACTGAGGCGGCCACCTGATGTTACTGAAGTCCACCCACCTTCATTGGTTCTTTATTAAGCATCTACTATCGGTTGGTGATGGAATACTTAAAATTTGAGTTTCAGCCTTCTGATGGAGACAGAAATTTAAACAGCTCAACACTTCAAACACTCCAGAACTGCAAAAGCACAAAGCGTTTTGAGATGGGAAAGTGCTAACTTTCCAAGCACTAGAAGGCTTATGCAAAGGGCGAGGGCAAATGGCAGGAAAAAAAAAGTCTGAGTCTCAGGGGAAATCCAAGTAAAGTAGTCCAAATGTAAAATAGTCATAATGAAGGATGAAACATTGGATTATAGAGGTAAACAGGATCAATTAGGTATACTTAACTTGAAATGTATTCTAAGGGCAAGACTGAGAAGGGCAATTTTAGATTTGTAAGTGGGGAGTGGCATCTTTTAAAAAAATGGCTGTCCAGTGCAGAATGGGATGTAGAGAAGTAAGGAAACCAGTTAGGAGGTTTGAATATGGTCAATTCCACCTAAAGGCCTCCCTGAGTCGGTCCTAAAAACTCTATAAATGTCCATCCAGAGTCTCTTCATTCTTACTGCCACTACTCTTGGCCATCCTCTTCTATTGCTTAGAGCAGGGATGTACAAACTTGTTTTTGTAAGGGTGAAGTAGATATTTTAAACTTGGCAGGGCATTTGGTTCTATCTTACTAGTCACATTTAGAGTGTGAACGCACCCATAAGTGTGCATGCCTGTGCTGCAAAAGTTTTTATTTATTGACACTGAAATATGAATGTCAGAATTTTTAGATGCCACAAAATACTTGTTCTTGTAAGCCATAGAAAAACAGGGAGTGTAGCTTGTTGACCTGACCCCCCTCTACCCCCACTTAGAACACTGCTGTAGCCTTGAAAGCATTCTACCTCTTTCTTACTCTAATATTCCCCACCACAATAGCCAGAAAGTTTTGAAAACCATTAGGATAATCCAAATTCCTTGATGTAGTTTACTGGACTTTGTATGACCTCTCTCAACTTACCTCCCCACTCTTTACATTCCTTGTCCAATCTTCTAGGTGCTCTTTTAGCCGTTGCTCCCTTTGAACTATCTCATACTATCCTCTCAACCTGTAACTTTTTTTTTTTTCTGAGACAGTCTCACTATGTCACCCTTGGTAGAGTGCCGTGGTGTGTCACAGCTCACAGCAACTTCAAACTCTTGGGCTTAAGTGATTCTCTTGCCTCACCTTACCAAAGGCACCACCCACAATGTCCAGCTATTTTTTTAAATAGTTGTCATTGTTTAGTAGGCCTGGGCTGGGTTTGAACCTGCCAGCCCTGGTGTATGTGGCTGGCACCCTTACCACAGAGCTATGGGCACCAAGCCTCAACCTGTAACTTCTTTTCTCCTTTACATGCTTCTGTATCCTTTAGGTTTTGGCTCAGATGTTACTAGGTTAAGAGCCTCTTCCATCCTAATACACTGTATTGCTCTAATTAGAATCATCCCCACTAGACTGTGAGTTCTTTGAGCAAATAGCCCTAAATACCTTAATGCATTTGTTAAATGAAGTAGTGTAGAAAATGAATTGGAAAAGGCAGTACTGGAAGGAGAAAGGTCATCTGGGCAGCTCCACCAATAATCCAGGTAAAAAAGACCTGCAACAGCAATATGGACGGAGAGCAGGTGGATTCCAGAGCTGCTATTCATCTGTTCCAGCTATAGGTGACTTGAATGTTAAAAGGAAAATCTTTCCTCAAAAGGCAGTTCTGCAAACACCGAAGGCACTTAAGCTTGCCCTCTAGGCTTTTCTCAAAGTTGGGTTACAAAGACACTAAGAAATTGCAGCAACACCCCTAAGGATAAGTGAGCAACCTCCCCTCTGCTTTGAAGAGATGGCTTCTCAAGCAGGAAAACAGATTCTGAATATTTATCTTTCAAATGTTACTTTAAGGCCGGCACATTAGGCTTGGAGGCTGATCCTAGCACTGGGAGGCCAAGCAGGTGAATTGCTTGAGCTCAAGAGTTCGAAACCAACCTAAGCAAGAGTGAGATCCTGTCTCTACTAAAAATAGAAAAACTAGCTGGGCGTTGTGGAGGGCACCACACATAGTTAGTAGTCCCAACTATTGGGGAGGCTGAGGCAAGAGGATTGTTCAACCCAAGAGTTTGAGGTTGCTGTGAGCTATGATACCATAGCACTGCACCCAGAGCAAAAGAATGAGACTCTGGGCTTGGTGCCTGTGGCTCAAGTGGCTAAGGCACCAGCCATATACATCTAAAGTGGCGGGTTCGAATCCAGCCCAAGCCGCCAAAACAACAATGGCTGCAACCAAAAAAATAGCTGGGCATTTTGGTGGGCGCCTGTGGTCCCAGCTACTTGGGAGGCTGAGGGAGGAGACTCGCTTGAGCCCAGGAGTTGGAGGTTGCTGTGAGCTGTGATGCCACAGCGCTCTACCCAGGGTGACAGCTTGAGGCTCTGTCTCCAAAAACAAAAAAGAATGCGCCTCTGTCTCCAAAAAAAAAAAAAAAAAAAGTATCATTACTGGGCCAGGTGTAGTGGCTGACGCCTATAATCCAAACACTCCGGGAGGATGAGGCAGGTGGACTGCCTGAACTCACAGGTTCGAGAACAGCCTGAGCTAGAGTGAAATCTTGTCTCTAAAAATAGCCAGGCGTGGTGGTGGGAACTTGTGGTCCCTACTACTTGGGAAGCTGAGGGAAGAGAATTGCTTGAGCCCAAGAGTTTGAGGTTGCTGTGAGCTATGACAACACGGCACTCTACCGAGGACAAAGTGAGACTCTGTCTCAAAAAGAAAAAAAAAAGAATCATTACTCATTCCATCACTTCATTCAGCAGTCTTCATGCTCAATGAGTGTGAAGATGAGCTGTTTAAAAAAGAAACTAGTCGGCAGCACCTGTGGCTCAAAAGGGTAGGACACTGGCCCCATATGCCAGAGGTGGTGGGTTCAAACCCAGCCCTGGCCAAAAACTGCAAAAAATTAAAAAAATAAAAAAGAAACTAGTTTTCTTGTAGCCACCTTTCTACCACAGCAGAGATCGCCCTGAAGTACAGCCTGTTGAATCTCATCCCCCATCCAACATGGCAGCTCTCAACTACAGAGTTCTGCTAGTCCCCGTGCCATCCTGGGAGCTCACACCACCCAGCCTTCCATGGTGACCACAGTACAACTCTAGTGCCAGCCGTTAAGTGGTATAAGGTACAAGGATATTCATCCTATGCATCTCCTTTGCAAAAAGTAACTCACCTTGTCCCCATCTAGACTCTCGCCTAAGAACATAGTTTCCTCTTCTCAGGAAGCTCTCCCCTCCCTGATCATCTGACCAATCCCAACCATCTGTCAACACCTCAAAAGTCACTTCCTCTCACCAATAGTCTCAGCACCCTGCTCCACAGCATCTTGTATCACACATACCTGTTATTCATTCCCATGCAACAAGTATTTCTTGAGCATCTATTAGGTAACTGTCTCCTAGGTGCTGAGGACACAGCAATGAAAAACTAAAAGAAAAATAGACAAAATTTCCTGCCCTCAAATTCTAATACTTACCGCCTTGCACTGAAACTGTGCCTGTCTCCTGTCACAAGCATAGGCCACATGATATTCATTTTCAGCTTCTGCCTAGTTCAGAGACTGATGTGGGATGTAGGTAGATGCCAGATCAAACAATTCAACTGAACAGCCCATCACAAGAATATCAGCTCGGGATCATAGCTGTTTATCCTCTCTCCTAGCTCTTTATAATTCCTTCCGTCTAGTTACTTAATGATCTCTCCTCCACTAGATAGCAGTCCTTTCTCAGCTGTGTCCCCTGAAGCCTGTTTCCTTGGCCAGAGAGACTTGTAAATATCTATACTGTAGGGCCCTTGTACATCTCACCATCTCCTTTGTCCCCTGAAACTAAGTATATTGACACATACTTTTTTTTTTTTTTTTTGAGACGAGTCATTATGTTGCCCTCGGTAGTGTTATGGCAGCTCACAGCAACCTCAAACTCTTGGGCTTAAGTGATTCTCTTGACTCAGCCTCCCAAGTAGCTGGGACTACAGGAGCTGGCCTCAATGCCTGGCTATTTTTTGGTTGTAGTTGTCATTGTTGTTTGGCAGGCCCAGGCTGGGTTTGAACTCGCCAGCTCTGGTGTTCGTGGCTGGCACCTTAGCTGCTGAGCTACAAGCGCTGAGCCCTGATACAACATTTTAAACTAAATCCTACTGTCATAGAATTCAGCTATTTGCTACCTCTGCTGTTGTGGCATCTTACTGCCAGTAGTTATGACTCATCCCCAGCCATAAGACAGGAGAAAGTAAATTGGAATGGGAGATCACAGAAAATGCATCATGAAAGGAACACCAGGGAAGTTTCTTCTTTCCCTTTTCAACAATGCATTCCTTTTAAAACTAACACTTTCCAAGACATGTTTCTGTATAAAGTACCTTTATATCCATCTCTTGATTCTCGATAATGCTATAAGGTAAACTGATATTACCCCTACTTTCCCAAATGAGGAAACAGAGCTCTGAAAGAGGAAGTAAACCTCTCAAGAGCTCCACTGTTTAAATGACCCCAGATTCAAACCACAATTTTTGACTAAATTATTCCTGGTTCATTATGGTCAAGACACTTTCTACCAAATGGTCTCCCATCTCCCAAAGATCCCAAGTTATGGATCATATTCCCACAGGCTCCATTCAGAACCAGAGTGAACCTACTGAGAACATCTTTGGAATAAATAGTGTTATAAGCCCCTAGGGCTTTGCCTGAACCTAAGAGTGGCCTGCTAAGACTGCTTACAAGTGGTAGGCATCAACCATATATAGCAAGGACTTGACTCAGGTCCATGCTGGCCTCTGGGCAGTGCCCATTCTCCTAGCTGAAGCTGGGAGGAGACAGGGCTATCATTAAAACCATTTAAAAACAATACACATACCAAAAAAATCATAAAAAACTTTATTTACAGTTGAAAACTTAAACACAATCTTAGGTTCTGAATCTGTGCTACTTCCAGGGTCTCTTGATCAAATGGGCAGCAGCAGGCAGGGAAACAGAGAGGGCAGTCCACATTCTCTTAACTTGAGAATATCACCCATAGCCATGGAAGGCCTACAATGGCAGAGATGTGGAGGTCAGTGAGGGATGGAGAAATAAAGAGTTTAGGGCAGTGGTTCTCAACCTTCCTAATGCTGCGGCCCTTTAATACAGTTCCTGTGGGTCATGACCCACAGGTTGAGAACTATTGGTTTAGAGGATCTAGAAGGAGATATTCCATGAGAGAATGCTCCCAGCTGTCCTCTCCACTCCTAATCCTGTTTTTCTACCCTGTTTAAAAGGGTAGAATGGGTCTGATAAAGAAACTAACATTTTTTTTTTTTTTTGAGACAGAGTTTCACTTTGTCACCCTTGGTAGAGTGCCACGATGTCACAGTTCACATTAACCTCAAACTCTTGGGCTCAAGCAATTCTCTTGCCTCAGCCTCCTTAGTAGCTGGGACTACAGGTACCCACCACAACGCCCAGCTATTTTTTTTTTTGTTTGTTTGTTTAGCAGGCCCAGGCTGGGTTCAAACTCACCAGACTCTCAAGATGTGGCTGGTGCCCTAACCATTCCCAGCCAATAAACTAACATTTATGACTATGCATACTGTCTCATTTATTATTTACCTTTCACAGTTCTGTGTAGTATATATTATCTCTAACTATGCAAAGGAGCAATCTAGAGTTTCACGGGTTTAATGGCTTGACTAAGTCTATAGGGTTAGACAATGGTTGGGCACCCTGGTCTACTTGGCTCCAAAGCCTGTGGCTTTTTTGTTAGACTTCAGTGGAAGTCTTTGTGGAACTCCAAAACAAAGAGCAATCCATCTTCTTTGCATGTTTCAGACCCAGCTATAAAGAGAAAAGTCTACGGCTTGGCGCCTGTGGCTCAATCGGCTAAGGTGCCAGCCATATACACCTAAGGTGGTGGGTTCGAATCCCCAGCCTGGGCCCGCCAAACAACAATGATGGCTCCAACCAAAAAAAAAAAAAAATGGCCAGGCATTGTGGCAGGCGCCTGTAGTCCCAGCTACTTGGGAGGCGGAGGCAGGAGACTCGCTTGAGCCCAGGAGTTGGAGGTTGCTGTGAGCGTGATGCCATGGCACTCTACCCAGGGGGATAGTTTGAGGCTCCATCTCAAAAAAAAAAAAAAGAAAAAAGAGAAAAGTCTACATCTTTGGAGTCATCTATACCAAAAAACAGTGTAAGTATACTACCATCCCCCTCGTCCTGCCATCCCCAAATGGTGCCCACATCCTCCTCCAGAGTCCTGGTGTCATATTGCCTGCCCAGACAAAAGTTTAACTCTAGGCCCTCAAGCAAAATGTATAATAAGTGCACTTTGTAAGTTGCATGGTGGATTAAGATCTATTAGACCAGGCACTATGTTAGTCAACATGGTCTTTGCTTCAAGGATGCATCAGTCCAAGGAAAAATAGCACATTTGGGATACGCTGTGTTAAATGCTGTAATGAAGGTGTGAACCAAGCGCTGTCAGAGAGCATCCAGGGAGGAACCACTGACTCAGCCCAGACCTAAGAGGAGGAGATGGCAGAACCAGTGAAGAATCCACAAACTGATGTTAGCCACAGCGATGGGCATACTACTGGGACATGTTGGGAGGGATTAGGACTAGTTAAAATTACATATTAAACAGTATATATTTCTATTATAAGATACATGCTTAATGTAGAAAATCTAAGCATAAATAGGATAACAAACTAAAAAAGTTTCTTTGCTATCTCTTCTACAGAACTATTAATACTCTGCTATATACTACTGCAGAGATTTCTCACATAATCAAAATAAATAGTACCATGCTTACACAATGTACGTTTTTTTTTGTTGTTGTTGTTTTGTTTTTTGAGACAGGTCACTGGGTCTTGCTGTTGCCTAGGGTGGAGTGCAGTGGCACCATCATAGCTCACAGTAACCTCAAACTCGTGGGCTCAAGTAATCCTTTTGCCTTAAGTTTCCCAAGTAGCGAGGACTACAGGTACACAACACCATGTTTGGCTTATTTTTCTATTTTTCTTTCTTTCTCTTTTTTGGTAGAGATGGGATCTTGCTTTGTCCAGGTCTCAAACTGCTGGCCTCTTAAAGTAGTATGATTAGACTTGAGCCACTGTACCTAGTCATGTATTAAATCTTAACTATCACTTATTTACCTTAGAAATCTTGCCAACACATATAGATCTACCTCTTTTCTTTCCTTTTTTCCCCCTTCCCTTCCCTTTCTTTCTTATTGTTAAGACTATATAGTATTCCATTGACGAGATGTACTTGTGTGTGCATATAAAACTTGACTATGATGGAGGCAGCTTTGCCTTGGTACTGGACTTGACTGGAATGAAGCCAGACATTCTCCTTTCCCTGGTCTTTTCAGCTGGTAAAGCTTCTGAGGGCAGGGAACAAATAGGTCACACACCCAGCAGGCACATAAATACTTTATGCCAAATCTCTGATGCTCCCAAGAGCCTACTTTAATGAGGAACCTTTCCTTGCCTGGACTACTGCAGTGGACTCCACTGGCTTCCAGCTCATCTTCTACATCACTGTCAGAATCATCTTCTGATCATGAAAATTGAACTACAATATTCTCCTGCTCAAAATCCTTCAGTAGGTCCTATTAGCCTGGTTCTTTTCAGAGGGCAGGCTCCTCTCTGAGAATCTCAGGAGCACAATGTACTCTGTCTCCACATGGGAAAATTACTCCTTCTCTGAAGCCCATTCCCTGTCCTTGGGATAACATATGAACTGCTTAGCTTGGCCCTGTTTCTCATAACTGGCCATTGCCTCCATCTAGCCTTCTCTCTTAACTATTTGCTTCTCCTGTCTTCCTACTTTGGCCATACTGAATTATCTGTAGCTTCTCTTACAATTCTGGCTGTTTCCTGTTTTTGTGCCTTTGCACATGTTGTTCCCTTTGCCTGGAAGGCCCTGCCCAGATTTAGCCACCTGACAAGTTCTATTCTTTTTTGTACTAAGCTAAAGCATCACATCTTCTTTGGTCTTCCCAACCCCAGGCAGTTCAAGGCATTCATACTTTCCTTACCTTGTTCTTTTCTTTTTTTGAGACAGAGTTTCATTATGTCGCCCTCGGTAGAGTGCCATTGCGTCACAGCTCACAGCAATCTCTAACTCGTGGGCTTAAGTGATTTTCTTGCCTCAGCCTACCAAGTAGCTGGGACTACAGGCACCTGCCACAACGCCCTGCTATTTTCGTTGTTGAAGTTGTCACTATTGTTTAGCAGGCTGGGGCTGGGTTCAAACCCACCTGCCTGGGTGTGTGTGAATGGTGCCCTAACCCTGAGCTACAGGTGCTGAGCCCTTTGCCTTGTTCTAAAACCTCCAATTCAGTGCTTTATTGTACTGTAACTATCAGTTTTCCCAAGAGACTACTGAGTTTCTTGAAAGAATGAACCAGACTGGTTAAATCTGCAGTATAATAAATACTACGTATGCTGCATGAGACATATCTCAACATGTTTTACATAATCTTCCCCCTACAGGAATATGTCGCATCTACAAGTAATTCTAGGAAGGGAGATAGTGTTTCCTAAACTTCATTCACTTAAACAGCATCTTCTCAACTGTTAAAATATACATCATCCACAGGTACTATTTATTTATTTATTTTTTTAGAGACAGAGTCTCACTTTGTTGACCTTGGTAGAGTGCCACGGCATCACAGCTCACAGCAACCTCCAGCTCTTGGGCTTAGGCGATTCTCTTGCCTCAGCCTCCTAAGTAGCTGGGACCACAGGCGCCCGCCACAATACACAGTCATTTTGTGTTGCAGTTTGGCCAGGGCCGGGTTTGAACCCACCACCCAAGGTACATGGGGCCAGTGCCATACTCACTGAGCCACAGGCGCCGCCCTACAATTTATTTTTTAACCTAATCCCTATCTGAACTTCAATACTGTCTCGTAAGCTATAACTATAAAATTATGTTATGTGCTAATTATATATTTTTTCCTAAGATCTAAATACTTATTTATTTATTTACTTATTTATTTTTGAGACCAAATCTCACTTTCTTGCCCCTTAGAGTGCTATGGTGTCATAGATCACAGCAACCTCAAACTCTTAGACTCAAGTGATCCCTTTACCTCAGCCTCCCGAGTAGGATCCAAATATTTAAAGAAGAGGCACACCTGTGGCTCAAAGGAGTAGGATGCCGGCCCCATATGCCAGAGGTGGCAGGTTCAAACCCAGCCCTGGCCAAAAACTGCAAAAAAAAAAAAAAAAAAGATAGTCCTCCTGGCACTCCTTGAAGTAGTCTCTCACAAAGCTCTATTAAGAAGCACCTGAGATGCTTGTTACAAACATAGCATTCTGGGTCCTTCCCTAAACCTATCCCATAAAACACTCCAAGGGAAGGATCTGGAAATTAGTAGGTTTAACAATGCCCCCAAATGATTCTTATCTGTAGGGGCATCTGGGCAACAATAAGAAGAGTCCCCCAGATCACACTTGGTACTGGCACCAGGCTTGGGAATCAAAGGGAGAAGGGCAGCATATCAGACTAGTAGGGCTGCTAGAGCTCACAGCTAGCTAGTCCCTTTTCTAAGAATCTTTAGAAACCTAAAGGGCTTTTGAAAAAGAGGTTCTACCCTTCCCCATGTATGTGTCATACAGCAGGACAATAGTGGGGGTAGAGATTTGTTTATGCTATCAAATTCATCATAGAAAGCTTTCCCAGGACCCACTGAGGGAAAGCCAAGATTTCTGTATCTAGAGTAGTGCCTAAAACTTCATTTCACTAAAACCAACCCAGGAAGGCAAAACAAGAGTTCCAGAACAGTGCTTCTCAACCTTCTTAATGCCGTCACCCTTTAATACAGTTCCTGTGGGTCGTGACCCACAGGTTGAGAACCGCTATCCTATAAGAAAATGCTCCATAGGAGGTATAGTTGATCAAGTGACCTCACTTGTCTTCTGTCTCCTTCCCAGCTCATTCATCTTCTATTCCCAGTACCTGGGCAAAAGGCCTCAAATTCATTATTAGGTGATAGCTTCATATGAATGCAATGGATTCCTACGGGACCAGTGCCAACAAGGGATTATTTCCTCATGGAGTGCCACAGCTCACAGCAACCTCCAGCTCTTGGGCTTAGGCAATTCTCTTGCCTCAGCCTCCCAAGTAGCTGGGACCACAGGTGCCCACCACAATGACTGGTTATTTTTTCTTGCAGTTTGGCTGGCACCGGCTTTTTTTTTTTTTTTTTTTTTTTGAGACAGAGCCTCAAGCTGTCCCCCTGGGTAGAGTGCCGTGGCATCTCAGCTCACAGCAACCTCCAACTCCTGGGCTCAAGCGAGTCTCTTGCCTCTGCCTCCCAAGTAGCTGGGACCA